>MRSU01001718.1:0-11439 GCA_008369845.1 Trichomonas gallinae
CAACAAGCAGTTTGTGCTCATGATGGTCTACAAATTCGAGAAAGATATTGTTTACGCAATTGATCCTTACACAACATCTCAAAATCCAGAGATCATTGAACTTAAATCTGATCAATGGACACCACTCCCTACAATTCTCCCAGAAAAACCAATCGCACGCTGGGAGCATGCAAAGAACAATAAAGTTTTGGTTATCATGCCACAAGAAGGATCTCGCCAATTTTTCCCTGCAACTTTTATCGCTCGCCAATGTGATATAGCTAATGATGATAACCCTGATCAAATTTGTGGATATCAACTCGATTTAGGAGATGATGAAGCAAGAATTATTCCTGAACAGTTCGTCGTTACTTACTCTGATCACTGGAAGAATTAGAATTATATGTTTGTAAATATAAAATTTGTATAATATTTTGATGATTTCTACATACAAAGCATTAATAAATAAGATATCAAGAGATAACTATAATAATATTGATTTTATTCCAAAAGATAACAATCAATTCTAGAGATTTAGATAACATTTTATTTTTTAATCGATATGAACAGAAGTGAATAGTATGAAATCAATATATAGGGCTATTGTATTAAAAATGAAGCTAAAAAATCTTGAGTTATTGAGAATAATTAATTTCAAAATTATTTTTCTTCGTATCTCACTTTTTAAATCTGAAATTTGGATTTTTAAGACTGATTTGGATCTATTAGAACATTAAAAATTTTGATGATTACGAATAAGAAAAAAAAATGAACTGCTTGAGTCTTTAGCTTTGGATGGTGTTGCATATTCATTATTTATATTGAGGCCAAGCAAACATCGAAAGAACGACTGTTCGACCGTCAAACCAAATATAATTTTGTTTTGATTGCATTATAAACATTATATAGCTAATAAATAAAATAAAATCTTGGAAAAACATTTTTTTATCAAACAAAAAAAGTGCTAAAAAAATATATAAATGGCGAAAAAAGTTGCCGTGATTCATCCAGACCTCGGAATTGGTGGCGCTGAACGTCTTATCATCGACTTAACCCACGCCGTCATGATTGACAATCCAGATACAACAGTTTATACTACACATTATGACACAAATCATTGTTTTCCAGACACAAAGGATTTGAAGATCAAAGTTGCTGGAGCATGGATCCCTCGCAGCATTTTCGGATTTGGACACATCATTTTCTCTTTATTCAGCTTCCTTTGGGTTACAATTGTTGCCGCACTTACGTCAAAGGCTGATGTGTTCGTCGTTGATCAGATTTCCGCTTGGGTACCAATCCTCCGCCTTCTTTGTCCGCGTGCTCGCATCATTTTCTACTGTCACTTCCCAGATCTTCGCTTAGCTTCTCACAAGTCCCTTCTCAGACGTATTTACCGTCTTCCATTCGATTTTATCGAGAAATGGGGCATCAAGAGATCACATTTAATCTACGTCAACTCTAACTTCACAGCTGGTGTCACAAAGCAAGAGTTTGGCAACATCCCAACAAGAGTTCTCTACCCATGTGTTGATACTTCCCGCCAAACAGAGCGTAAGCCATCCAAAACACCATTATTTGTTTCCCTCAACCGCTATGAGCGCAAGAAGGACCATAACCTTGCCATCAAGGCTCTCGCTAAGGCTGTTTCCTCCATCCCAGATGCTAAGCTTGTCATTGCTGGTGGCTATGATGACAGAGTTGCTGAAAACGTCGAACACTACGTCGAACTTAGAGATCTTGCAAATTCTCTCGGTCTTACAGAACAACAAGTCGAACTCAGGCGCTCAATCTCAGATGCTGAAAAATGGGATCTTATCTCTGAAGCTACAGCCATCGTTTACACACCACAGAACGAGCACTTCGGAATCGTTCCAATCGAAGCTGAAAATGCAGGCACACCAGTCATCGCATGCAACTCCGGTGGTCCACTTGAGACATGCGCTGTCGATGGCTGCTACATTTGCGAACCAACAGTCGAAGCCTTCGCTGAGGCCATGGTTAGCTGCGCTAAGGCAGGCAATTACGAGAAGCAACTCAGAGAAAATGCTCAGAGATTCGGTTTCAACGCTTTCCACAAGCAACTCAAGGAGGATATGAAAAAGCTTTGAGCATTAATTCAAATTAATAAAAAATAGTTGTTGAATGTAAAAATTATTCTTTAAAAATCCATCTTCTACACTAACACCAAAAAGATCTCTAATACTTTTACTATTTAGTCATAAAGAAAACTAAATTTTAATGAAATTTTCAAATATGAAACTGAATCTTTAAATAAATCAGCTAAATAAGATCTAAATTGTGTAAAAATTTAAAATGAAACCATTTGGGTGATAAATTTTTGGTTTTCAAAGGTGATTTTGATAATTTTTCAAGATTTGAATTAAAAAATAGTCAAAAATTTACGTCAATTATAAAAAACCAAAAATGCCATCTTTTAATGGTATAAGGCTATGCTATCTAAAAAATCTAATTTTGCCAAAATTTTGGGTTAATTTTGTTTTCCTGACTAAGACGGAATTTTTTTTTCATTGGCTCAAAAAAACTGTCTAATTTTATGAAAAATAGCTTTTATAGGGTATAAATAATCCAAATCTCCAATAAAAATCAAAAGTGTTTGGTCGATACAAGAACAAAAAAATAATCGTTGTTCCCCATGAAGAACATCTATGATAGCTGTCTTGTGGGGTCGATTGATTTTGGTCTTTTTGACCCGGATGAGATTGTCAGGATGGCTGCCTGCGAGATCAACTCCTTCCAGCTGATGGATGAGAAGAGTTTTGTTAGTGGTGGTTTATCTGATCTCAAAATGGGTACACAATCGCACTTGTACCTTTGCCAGACATGCGGTTGTGATCAGGATCAGTGCCCTGGCCACTTTGGCTACATCAAACTGGCAGAACCTTTCTTCCATGTTGGCTTTCTCAAACACGTTTACAAAATCCTTCAGATGGTTTGCCACAAATGCGGTCGTCTTAACTGCAGCTACGGTGATCCAGAAATTCAATACATCGCAACACATTTTAAAGGAAAACAGCGCTTTGACGCAATTTTCAACTATATTGCCAGCTCAACGAGAGATTGCTCTGATTCTCCTGCAGCAAAGGACAAAGAGAGCCCAGATGTCGTCGCCGATGAACGTTTTTGGGAAATTGTTAACGGTGACGCCATTTCCGAACACAGACGTATGAAAGTTCCATGCAAATCAAAGCCCGTTGCTATTGAACAGGGCCAAGACTTCTTGATCAAGTACAAAGACACATCAAAGACAGAAGAGGATTATCTTTCTGCTGAATACGTTTTGAGAATCTTTGAGAACATTTCCGATCAAGATGTCAGACTTATGGGCTTCAACGTTAAGCGTTCCCATCCAAAATGGATGATTCTCAAAGTTTTACCAGTTCCTCCACTCGCTGTTCGTCCTCAGGTCGTTTCTCCAGGCCAAAGCGTCCCATCACAGGATGATATCACACACAAACTCGTTGATATTATCAAAATCAATAATAATCTTATTGCATTGCGCAATGATTCATCAACTGATACAGCTATGAATGATACACGCAAGCTTCTCCAATATCATATTACAACTTATTTCATCAACGATAAGCCATCAATTCTCCGCGCGACAACAAAGAACGGCAGACCGCTGAAAGTTATCTCACAGCGTCTTAAAGGCAAGGAAGGTCACTTGAGAGGTCACCTTTCAGGAAAGCGTGATGATTTTTCCGCCCGTTCAGTTATTTCTCCTGATCCTTCCATTTCTATCGATCAAGTCGGCGTTCCTGAGGATCTCGCGAAGATTCTTACATTCCCAGAAATCGTCACAACAACAAACCAGAAGTGGCTCGAGTCAATCGTCATGAAAGGCCACGATGATATCGGAGGCGCAAACTACGTCACAAATGACCACGGCACGAAGACAGATTTAGCCTTCTGCAACGATCTTTCGACAATTGCTCTTTCTCCTGGTTACATTGTCGATCGTCATATTCGTGATAACGATATTGTCATTTTCAACCGTCAGCCTTCCCTCCACAAGATGTCTATGATGGGACACCGTGCTTTATTGATGCCTGCACGCACATTCCGTCTCAATCTTTGCGATACAACTCCATATAACGCCGATTTCGATGGTGATGAAATGAACCTTCACGTCCCTCAGAGCCAGGCAGCTCGTGCCGAAGTTCGCCACATTATGGCTGTTCCGAAGCAGATTATTTCTCCACAGGCTAACAGACCAGTTATCGGTCTCGTTCAAGATGCTCTTCTCGGATGCCGTCTTCTTTCTAAGCGCGACACTTTCCTTACAAGGAACCAAGTCATGAATCTTATGATGTGGCTTCCAACAAACAAGGATACAATTCTTCCGCCACCTTGCATCCTCAAACCAGTCCAGCTCTGGTCTGGTAAGCAGGTATTCTCTCTCTTCCTTCCAAAGATCAACTACGATCACTTTTCAAACGGTGCCAGTGATGATGATAAGAAGTCATGGATGCCCGCCAACGATACAAGAGTTATTATCAGAGATGGCCACCTTCTCGCTGGTCTCCTCGATAAGACGTCTTGCGCCAGATCAGAAGGTTCTCTCACACATGTCGTTATCAACTCATACAACACAGACATCGCTAAGGACTTCCTCAACCAGACACAGCTTATTGTCAACAACTGGCTCGAGCATCGCGGTTTCTCAATCGGTCTTATCGACTGTGTCGTTCCACAGAGTGTTTTGGACCAAGTCGAAGAGAAGATTAACGAAGTCGAAGACAACGTCAAGGGTGTTATTCGTACTGCTCAGTCTGGCAAGCTCGAACGTAGACCAGGTATGACTTACATTCAATCATTCGAAGCAGAAGTTAACTCAGCCCTCAACCAAATTCTTGGTGATGCTTACAAGCTCATTCAAAAGGATATTCGTCGCGATAACTCATTCATCGAAATGCTTACTGCCGGTTCGAAGGGTGCAAATTTCAACGTCACACAGGTTATCGGTGTCGTCGCTCAGCAGAACATTGAAGGTAAGCGTGTCAAGTTCGGCTTCAACGGCAGAACATTGCCTCATTATCAGAAGCACGAATACGGTCTCATTCCTCGCGGTTTCTGCAGGCACTCATACATCGAAGGCCTCACACCACCAGAATTCCTCTTCCACGCTATGGGTGGCCGTACAGGTATTATCGATACAGCTTGCAAGACATCAGATACAGGCTACATTCAGCGCCGTCTCGTTAAATCCATGGAATCGCACCACGTCGCTTACGATGGCACAGTCAGAAACTCTCTCAACGAAGTTGTCCAGTTTGTTTACGGTGGTGATGGCCTCGATGCAACTGGCCTCGAAACACAGAGACTCACACTTGTCGATTGCGACGATAAAACATTCGACAAGACGTACCACTTGTCGCCGGAAGATCCACTTTTCGGTACAGACTGCATGGACTCCAACGTTCTCGACGAGTTCCTCAACACTCCAGGCAAGGAGAACAGGCTGATGCACGAAGAGAACAGACTCAGAGAGTTCAGAGAGATCTTGCAGACGGATATCTTCCCAACCGGCACCACGAAGGTCGTCCTTCCAGTCAACATCCACCGTCTCATCGAGACATCTCAGAGACAGTGCGGCATCAACCCGCGTGCATCAATTTCCGACTTGAATCCACTCGACGTCATCTCCAGAGTCGAAGAGTGCGCCAACTCACTCACCATCGTTAAGGGCAACGACTCAATCTCGAGAACAGCGCAGGAGAACGCCACGCTTCTTCTCAAGATCATGCTCTTCTCGAACTTGTCAGCCAAGCAAGTCATCTTTGAGCACAGACTGAACGAATCGGCATTCAGCTGGATCCTTGGTGCAATCCATGACCGCTTCTACAGATCCATCGTCGCTCCAGGTGAAATGGTTGGCACTATCGCTGGCCAGTCCATTGGTGAGCCAACAACACAGATGACACTGAACACATTCCACGCTGCAGGTATCTCAGCTCACGATGTTACACTCGGTGTACCTCGTCTCAACGAATTGATGAACCTCGCCAAGCACATTAGGACCCCATCCGTTACAGTAAGATTTGACAAGGACTCAGACCAAAACAAGGAAGCCGTCGAACTCGTTCGTGCTCAAATCGAATCCGCTAACTTCAAGAAGTTTGTCAAGAAGGCGGAGATTTACTATGACCCTGATCCGCGCAACTCCATCGTTGAAGAAGATAATGGATGGATTAGGACACTCGTTCAGTACAACGCCATCTCGACAGATGACTACTCGAACCTCAGCCCATGGGTCTTGAGATTCGAAATCGATCCAATCGTCATGGCACAGGCGCAGATCGAGTACATCTCAATCATCGTCAAGAAGATCAAGCAGCGCTACGGCACGAAGTTCTTCGTCTGCGGCGATGACGCCAAGAGAATCATCAGAATGCAGCCGAAGCTCACTAACGACGATCATGGCCTCCCACTCAAGGTCGAATTCCTCCGCGTTACAGAGCAAGAAATGTACAAGTCCTTCATCCTCAAGGGTATCCCAGGCATCTCTCGCGCTAAGGTCGATCCTGGATACAAGATCAGGCGCCTCGATGAAAGTAAACACAAGTTCGATAATCTCAAGGTCAATGTCATCTACACAGAAGGCTCAGCATTCAGAGAGATTCTCTCTCTCGATCACGTCGACCAGTCGCTCACATTCACAAACGATATCTATCAGATCAACGAAGTTCTTGGTATTGAAGCTGCTAGACACGCTCTTTCCTACGAAATGTATCTTATTATGGGTGAAGGCAACCTCAACGGCCGTCACCTCGATCTCCTCTCAGATACAATGACACAGTATGGTGTCCTCTACCCTGTCTCCAGACACGGTATCAACAAGACACCAACTGGTCCACTCATGAGAGCCTCCTACGAAATGACAAACGATGTATTCTTCGATGCCGCCGCCTTCTCAGAGACAGATAACATGGACGATGTCTCATCCAACATCATCGTCGGAAAGCCAGCGCGCGCAGGAACAGGTATCGTCGAAGTCCTCGTCAACGAAGACATGCTTCCACTCACGAAGGCATTCAGCGGCGGCGAAGATCTTGTCGGCCCACAGACACCACAGCAGTTGTACTCTCCAACAGCAGAAGGCTACGTCGCACAGGGTCCGGAGATCTCCACCTCTCCATTCCAGGAAGCTTCGACATCTGCATTCTCTCCATTCGCCAACCCTGCATCTCCGATGTCTCCAATGTCGCCAATTGGCTTGGCAATGTCGCCAATGCCGGCAGACGCTGCTTCTCCATTCATCGGAGGATACGCAGACGCTCAATCTCCTGTTATGCCGTTCAAGCAGAACTACTTATGGACAAATGCTTCACCGGCACTCAACGCCAGCAGCCCACTCTACAACAGCGCGTCAGTCGATCACGCGTACTCTCCAATTCAGGCACAGTCTCCATTCTCACCAGCAAACCTTGGAAACAATACAACATCACCACTCTCCCCGGCTCAAAACTTCGACCCGGCATCATTCTCACCGGCGGGCGGATACGGAAGCAGCACGAGATACAACCCCCTCTCGCCAGCTGCAGCAGCTCCTAGACAATCACTGGCACAGTACTCACCTACTGACACGCCATTCTCGCCAACATACCAGCCGAAGAAGAACTAATTTTTTTTTTCTTTTTTTCGATTTTTTTTAAAGATATATATTGGCATCGCATATGCTTCATAATCAAGAGGCATTTTGCTAAGGATTTTATACAAATAATATTTATTTTTTCTTAATTTTTTAATTTCATTATTTTCATCTTTCATGATAATCATATTTATCTATAAAATTTTTAATCACTCAGAACTTCTCAATATATTTCTATTATTATTTTTTGGATTTATTTTGAATTCGAATCTTCATAATTTAATTAGTTTACATTTTTATTAAATTGTTATAAAAAAACAAGGCTAATTAATAATATCAAACATAAACAAACATTTTTTATTTTTCTATAAGAAATTCTTTGAATCTTCTTGCACTCTTTGGAACTCCTAACGGGCGAGAAGAAGGCGGGCGAATTGCGTATTCATATTCAGCATCAGACGCTCTTCTTCCTTCAGTTGCCGTTTTCAAATTTAATCTCGGAAGGTTGTTGACATCAGGTCTTGCACTTTGTATCCTATATTTGTTTGCATCCTTAGGCATCTTAACGAGCGGCAGAGCTTCAGAGTTATTAAGAGGGAGAGCGAATCCGCCGCCAACAAAAACGCTGTCGCCTCTGTATCTTCTTTGCACCTGTCTAAATCTTTCTCTGTTGTTGGCTGTTGAAGCTCTCGCTGACATCACTCTGCTCTTTATCTGGCTTGTCTCTATCCTCTCTGTCCTTAATTCGTCTCTGATCATCTCCACGTTTATCTGCTCTTTCTGGATGTCAGCGTTTTTGTTGACAAACTTGTTTTCGAGTCTGTCGAGTTCTTTTGTTTTTTGCTCTAAAGCTTGCGTCAAATCTCGCATCTGATCGAGATAAGAGTTGCAGTGGCATCGTTTCAACTTGATTTCCGCCTTCTTTAGGTCTTCCTTCGTCTTCTTTTCAGTTGTTTTCAGTTTGCTGTATCTGCTGACAGCCGCTGTGATTTCGTCAATGAGTTTGTATTTTAATCTTAGCAAATTCGCGCGTTCTGGGTCCGTGTGGTCTAAGAAAACCCACTTGTTGACTGTTATAGGGTTCGACAGCTCCTGTTCTATTGCTTGGGAAAGGCCTTGATTATAGATCAGCTCTTTTAACAATCTTTTATATTCTTCTTCAAGAGCTTTGCATATTTTTAGTTTGTATTTTAACTTGTCTCTTTTTTCAAGTTCTTTGAACAAATTGTTTCTTCTCTCTTCGATTTTGTCGACAATCTCTTCGAAGGAATGGTGGCACTGCGTCAGAACATTCTTCAAGGATGTCAGCGTTGAGTGCTGCTGTTGTATTTCGAGCAGATTTTTCGCAATTCCGTTCTTTATCATCCTTAAATCGCTTTTCACGTTGTTGTTGACGTTTGTCAGGCTCTGGACGTCAATGTCAGCCTGTGTGATAATGTGGATCTTGTTTTCTATCGCTTCTTCCAGTTGTTTATTGAGCTCGTTCGATCTTTCGATTGCTTTTTCTAAATCTTCTTTTTCGTTTGCGAGTTTTTCGAGTTCAGCCTCGAGATTCAGGTTGTGGAGGTGCTCGTGTGCAGTTTTATCATCAACTTTTCTGATTTCTTCCTTAAATTGGTTCGCTTGCTGCTTAATTTGTTTGTATTCTGTTCTAATCACGTCATTGGCTTTCTGCTCATTATCCAGCTGCCTTTTTAGTGTCTCATAGTCATTTTGAAGACCAACTTTCTGTGTTTCTAAGTAATGTTTTTGATTTTGAATATCATTTAAAGTTAGATTTAATTCATCGAGTTTTGTCATGTTTTTCTCGATTATATCTTGCTCAGTCTTCATGTTGTGCATTGCTTCAGTCTTTTTTTGAATGTTTTCTTGAATATCGTGTTTTATTTGGTAAACTAAGCTAGAATCATCTCTAATCGATACTTTTTGGACAACAATGTCGCCTTGGATTGATTTCGTCTGAGATTCACCGAATTGTATCAGCAGTTTCTCTTGTCCGATTTTATTTTGAATTTCGCGAACAACTTTATCGGCATCATCATGTTCTAAGCGCATTTTTCGAATATTCAGCTGATCCAGAGACATGTCAATCAGTCCTTGACTGAGAATTTTCTGGTTTTCTGTGACAGCTTTTCGATATTCAAGTTTTGCTGCGGCAAGCTCCTTTTTATACCTTTTCAACTCAATTTCATCGTGCTTTAAATCCTTATTTTCTTGATCAAGCTTTACTATCTCATCAGGAAGAGATTTTTTGTAATTTTCTCTTTCTTCAATTGCTTTTATCTTATTATCTTTGAGTTTCTGTGTTATTTGGGTATCTTCGAGTGCTTTATCGTATAGTTTTTGGGTTTTATGAAGACTTACTAAAAATAAAGTTTTATCTTCTTCAGCATTCTTCATATTCTCTCTCAATCTTAGCTTTAATTGCTTCATGGACTTTATATTTGCTTTCTTGTTGTGTATTTCGGCTTTTACAGAATCATTTGAATTAATTGATGCTGTGATAAGATTCTGATTCTCAGCTGTTTCTTTTTGTATCTTCTCTATGTGTTCGACTATATCAGTCATTGTTTTCCTTCCCTCTATGATTTCTTTCTCGGAATCTTCAATTTCTGGAATTGCTTCTTTTATAGCCTTTAACATGCTGGAGGTTTCGATTTCTGTAGTTTCTATGTCTTTCCTCAGCTGTGTAATGTTGTCATTATTTTGTGAAATTTCATTTTTTAGATTTTCGATTTCATTTTGAATTTCTTGTAATGAAATTTTACTCGTCATGTCATCATTTTTCTCTAGAGTCACTAGTTTTGATAGATTTTCGATTTCAATTTTGAGATTTAAAATAATCATGCGTGATTTTTGCTCTTTTTCGGAAGATAAGTCGATAATACTCCATGCTTTTTCGAATTCTTGTCTTAAAGTGGCAATAGTTCGTTGATCTTGCTGTGTAATTGCGATAATTCCTGCGATTTGTTTTGAATTTTTGAGAATATCTTCATTTAATTCACTCGCACGTTTCACTAGAGCATCATTATGCTCATGTGATGCAATTAAAGCTTCATGGAGCTTTTCGTATTCAATTCGAAATTTTTCTAGGCTTTTGGCATTCACCAATTCTTGAACAACGCGTTGAAAGCCTCGCTCTAGTTCAGCCATTGACACAGTCTCGTCGCCAGCGTCAACTGGCTTCGATGTTGCATCCATGTAACTGCGATGAACGTTTATAAAAATTCGTTCATATTTTTTACATCTTTTGACTATTGGGATTTAGATTATCATTGTTTCACTTTTTACTAAATAACATTGGCTAAACATCAAGGATTTATCAAGTTTTACAACATTATGCAATTTTGTCATGTAAAATGTTTTTTGTTATGTAAAGTTTAATTAATTTCTTCAATAAAATGACAGTATTGACAACCATTCTTGTATAGAATTTAAATTATTAAACAATGCAGATCATTTTATCAACTCAGTCATTCAATCATATTAATCTTTTTGTTCAGAAAGAAAATCATTGAATATAAAGATTTCCAATAATGATAAACAGATAGTATGGCAAAAGCATACATCTATATATATATAGTTCAGCCAGAAGAAAAACTGGATATGATATTGATGAGTGTCAAAAATATCGCATCAAAATGAAAAATAAAAAAAGAAAGATTTGAAATAAACTTGTAAGTTTAGAAGCACTTGCGGTGGACAATGGATGGGCCAGCCTCGTCGTATTCCTCCTTGGTGATGACCATCTGTGGGAATGTGGCAAGGGAAGCAAGGATGGAACCACCGACCCAAACGGCGTACTTACGCTCTTCTGGGGCGACGATCTTGACCTTCATTGTTGG
>MRSU01001720.1:0-31803 GCA_008369845.1 Trichomonas gallinae
ACGTTAGATGGAGCTGCAGGAGGCGTTTTTATCATGTCACTTTTAAAATTTTCCCAAAAAGTGGAGTTCCCCTCCTTTTATTCTTTCATTTAATATTATAGATTTTTCACTTAAATTAAATCGATTTTCATAACAACAAATAAAAATCATTTTACATTGCTTATATACATATATAGATTATACAGTAAAAATATTAAAGCTCATTCGTAGTTAGAAAGATGAGAAAAGAAACATTTAATGATTTATACTTATATATGAACTGTATAGATTGTAATAACAGAATATAAGAAGAATAAAGGATTAGTCGGCAAAAAAAAATATTGTCAATTTTTTCCTTTGAAAATTGATTTGAGTTTTTTCTCCGTTTGTATTTGCAAAGAAAATAACAGATGAAAATTCATATAAACCATTCTCTTTTGAAATTTTTGAGTAATATTGAATATTTTTTTTTACGCAAATGCGTGGAAGGAAAAAACCCGGCGCACGCGGACGTAGACGGGAGGGCCACGATCATGGCGGCGATGATGGATCCGTGGCTGAGTATGAGTACGGCGATAAAACATATACACAAACAGAAATTGAACAGGCAATAGTTAACGCAAAACATCCATTTGAAGACTTTGGGCTCATTGAGTCTAAGACACTCACGCCATCTCAGCGTGCTATAACATGTTGCATCGAAATTAATGGAGGTTGGGCATCTGAAGATATCTTATTAACTTTTTTACAGACTCACTGGAATTTCATCGGGAAAATGAATATAAAACTACCTAACAATATGCCAGATACCAGAATATTGCATATAAATCTCGCTGTTAAAAAGAAACAATTTCCATTATTCGTAGAAAGTCCCAATAACCCGCTTTTGTGGACTGTAAACAGAAACCCAGAAGCGGATAAATCCGTTACAAAGTCTTCACCAGAAGATGCTGAAAGTGAACAAACATTACCTCAATCGGAAAACGAAAATGCAGTAGAACCTACAGAGCAGTTATTCGAAGAGATATTATTTAGATTCGTATATGATTCGCCTGAAGGGGTTTCTCAAGAAAAAATATATCAAGAAATGAAACCATTTGCACGCAATCCGGGCAAGTTTTCAAATCTCTCGTTACAGCATAGAGTTAAAGCTATTTTACTTTACTTGAAATCTGAACATCATGTTTTCGAATCAAATGGCTTTTGGTCTTGCAATGGACACATTCCATCAGCCCTATCGAAAAAAGTTGATGGAATATACAAGGAAAAGGATGATTCATACGGAAAGATCGGATCTTTATCAATCGATGATTTTTATAATCTATTGAAACAAAAGAATGTTTATTAATACTATAAAAGATAATTATTCATATACGGTAAATAAATATACTTATAAAACAAATTACGAATTACGAAATATTCATTATTAAAGGACACAATTGATGCAATTATCTCGGATTCGATGTTCCTTGATGTAAGAATAAAACTGGAAGCTCTATCATTTTTTAAAAATTTTTCATATATTGTTTCCATTTTATTTCTTTAAGGAAATACCATTAATTACACTGAAATAACTCCATATGTATCATAGTTAAGTCATCAAAATCGATTAACCATATTATTTTTCTTTTTCGTGAAACTAAGCACAAATTCATGTTATTCATGCATTATTTCGTCCAAATGGAGCCGTATTTTATGGTAGTGGTGATTAATTTCGCAAAAAAGAAAAATATTATGGAAATTAAAAAAAAAACATTTATACAAACAATAAAAACGCATCATTCGTCCTTCGATTTAAGGAACTTAAACGAACAGACGAGATCTTCATCAATGTTCATCATTGCTGCCTGATTTGGATGATCTGGTGAATATCCATCAGCAGAAAACAATGTAACTAAACACGTTGATGGAGAGAATGGAAATTCGAAGCCTTTTTCAACTGATTGATGAGCTCTGCAAATTAAATCAAATCCAAAGTTTTTGACAAAGTTTTCAGCAATGTCAACACCAAATTTATATGATGTGCCACGGCTGGATTTAACGAAACCTGTTATATGTGGATCTGGATCAGCCCAGAGCAAATTTTGAACTAAACTTCCGTCTATTGGATCTAGTGGCCTTTCTATTTGCGAAATCTGCGACATTCTCTGCAGCTCCGCTGTAATCCCTCCGTGAACGCAAAAAATCGTGCCTCCAACGATCGCAGCGATAGGCATGTACCTAAAACACTCGCAAATCGCGTCCCACACTTGCAGGGAGTATCTTGCCTTGCATTCCTCCATAAAACCGTAAACAGAAGTCAATTCCCTTGTTTCGTGATTTCCTCTGATTAACCAAACGTTTTTTGGGTATCTACACTTCAGGGCCAGAAGAGTAACAATAGTATCGACTGAATTCGGTCCTCTATCGACGTAATCTCCTAAAAATAAAAGATTTGTTACTGGTGGATATCCGCAGTAGTCCAAAAATGACATCAATCCGTGATAAAAACCATGTATGTCGCCAAACACGCACAATGGCGGTTTGATGTTTAATAGAATTGGATCGTTATATAATTTTTTAATCGAAATTCGCGCTAAACGAATCAAGTCATCGTGATTAAAGTGAATGTGGTCGCCATCCGCGAAGTCCTTCTCCGCCTTAATCTGCTCAATGAGCCTGTCAAGAAATTTTTCGTCGGAATCGCGAGACATTGTCACTTTTAGATACGGGTGTGACCCAAATCCCTCAAAATCAATTTTTAATCAAATTTTAGCACATAACAATACATTATACATCTATTAAATCAATTATTTTCAATAATTAATTATTTTTTCATTATATCATCTATATATCACACTTTAATTTTAAATATAGATGTAAATGACATAGTAGAAGTGATATATTTATTTTATATGAATAAAAATTTTGGGGTTAAGTTTTTTTTTTTTCACGATGATGAAAAAGTGAATTTTTTGAAAAATTTGATGATTAAAAATAAATTCTAATAAAAAATATATATATAGAAAACATATTGATGAATAGTTTTATTTAACTAAAAATGAAAAATATTTATTATTTAAGAAATTTTTCACTAACTTATTTTTCCTTATTACTAATATAAAAATATGCTGAAAAGTGAAAATTCTTGAACTCTAAAACGAGTCACAGGGATCGAAAAGTTCTTTTATTGGGAACCACTGAAGTTAGTAAAACTTTTATTACCAAATAACAGATAGAGAAGCAGGAAAATGCCATGCCAACAATTGGTTGCAAATATCATTACATTAAAGATGCAATCAAAGGAGTAATACATCACTTTAGTGCAAGATGCATAGCTGGTCAGTATAACATGTGAAAGTCATTATGAAAACCATCAAGCTCAATTTCATATAGCCCTGCTACTGATGTGAACATAATAAAATCTAAATAATAAAGCATTAATTTGGGCGTCATAGAATGCCCAAAGTATATTGTTATTTTTCATAATAGATACCCGCACTTTGATTCATGTATATAACTCTGTTAAAAAAGGTAAGACATCCTTAATGTGTGCTGCTGAAAATATCATCTTTCCTGTATTAAAAATGATAAAGACAAATGAAGCTTGGCTATTAAATGAATAAAAAACATATTTTAAATTTACATCTTAGAATTTTTTGTTATATAACATATAAATAAGAACAGCAATATTAATAATGAAGAATACTACATTAACACTTGTTGCAATAAGTGTGAATTTAGACTTCTTCACGGTCAATGATACTATTTTCTTCTTTGCTTCTTCTTTCTCTTTTTCTTCTTTTTTATTTTGCAATTTCAATTTTTCATTCTCTTTCTGCAATTTTCCGAATTTCTCTTCCAATTCTGATAGTTTTTGCTGAATGTCATCATTTAAGGAAAGTTTTTCTCTATTTTGATCTATTTCAAATTTGTATTCTTTAATCTTTTGAGAAAGTTCATTATTTTGCTTATCAAGTTCGGGAATTCTATTTAATTCTAATGCATTTTCTTTATTCTTTGTTTGCAATTCATTATTTAGTTTAGAAAGCTCATTATTATTTGTTTGCAGTTCATGATTTTGCTTAGAAAGCTCGTTAATATCTGATTCAAGTTTTGATGCTTTATTTGAAGCATCTTCAAGTTTAGATTGAAGATCTTTGATTTGTGTATCACGTTTAGAGATTTCCTCATTGTCAATTTGAGTAATTTTGGAATTTAATTTCGAAACTTCGTCTTTGAGGTTCTGTATTATTTCATCATTCTCATTTTGTTTATTTTGCAATTTTTCCAATTTTTTAGTCACTTGTGGATTTGGCTTTGCAATTAAATCTTTAATAAGCTCTTCTTGTGCCTCCTTTGTTAGAATCGGTTGCAGCTGCTGAAGAAGTTTTTCGTTGATAAAAATTTGATTTTTGCATATAAAATTTAAAATATTCTCGAGTATATCGTGTGTGTATCTACTGTTGATATAAAAGTATGATTGAAGGAAATTTGAGATTGATTGCGAATATCCAGCATCAATAATCATAGAAAAGAAAATTAATGAATTAGCGCACGTTGAACTTGTTCTAGTAGCAACAGGAGCAAGTTCTGGGAAGTTTTTCAACAATAAATCAAAGAAAAATTTGAATCCATGAGTTAATTGATTTTTTAGAGTTAAATGCAGATCCCAAACCTTTATTAGATCAATAATTTGATACTGTAAATTGTTTTTAAGGCGTCTAAGAGCGATTATTACGCAGTTTTTAAAACTATTTGAATAATTTGAATGAGAAAGTCTATCAAAGAAATGAGCAATGTCAATAAGTGATGTTGCTGATTCAAATATTTTATCAGCTTGAAGTAAGAACTCGAATGTAAAATCTTTGTTTTTCATTTGTTGTTTTTCTGCAATTTTCGACTTTATAGTAACATCACCTTGCGTATCTGTTTCGTAAACTAGACGAATTGGTTCCGATCCATTGTTAGAAAGAAATTGATTATTATTAACCTTTATATTGTCTATTTTTACAATAGGTGATGCTTTTTCGAGCGTAACAATTGATTTTGGCTGATTGTTATCGATCAAAATCAATGTTGAATTATTTTGCAATGGAAAATGAGGAATTTGTGTAATAGAAGTCAGCTTCATGGTGGTCCCATTAACAAGTGAAACTTCGTAAACTTGTTTTGGTTGAAGCAAAAAACTATTTTTCACGAAAGATTCCATTTTGTCACTTTTTGTTTTTCTAAATTTTATTTCTTCTTCTTTGTTTTTCTAGTCCTATTACACACAAAGATGTGAAATATCTTCAAAAAATTACATCCAATTCGAAAAAATCTTTTTCAAGCCTGTATTTTCATTAAATATTTTTATATATATGCAATGTAGACACATTTATAGCTATAAGAAAATTATTGAGTGATTTGGTCTTACCAATTTCGAGATTTGTTTTGTTGTTATTGCTCACAAATAAAAAATCACGATACCATATAAAAAATATTCTTGTGATTTTTTACGATTTTTAATTTTTCATGGATATTAATAGAGAATTAAGCAAAATGAAATTGATGAAAATGCTATATTTTATGCAAATATTTATAATATGAATGAAAAAATATAAATTAAAAAAAAACTACAAAAAATTTTGATTTTTTGATGAATGAAAAGTTCAAAACAAATTTCGGCTCTGTATAAATTGAAGTTTGTTGAGTGAATATGTTATCAAACTAATGTGCAAGCAATTTTGATTGAATAAAAAAAATTTCTTGATATATTTAAAAAGATTTTACTTAGTATTTTGTTGGATCATCCATAACTGGGTCGAACTTCTTGTGGAACTCCTCTGGAGAAAGCTTGGCTATCTTAGCGAGCTGCTCGACCTTAGCTGGGTCGTCCATGTCGCACTTCTTAATCTGCCAGCCGTATTCACGGGAAATGCGGTAGTTCTGGGACTTGGTATCAACAAGTCTTGGATAGATCTTGCCGTCCTGTGGATTCATGAGGGATCTGAAGGAAACGTAGTTGGCATTGCCGTTCTCCCAAACGACCATGCAGTTAGAATGATGGTTAATGAAACCATCAATAGCTGCAGAGCCGAGTTCTCTTGTATAGCACATATCTGCAGAAATTGGATCCATGCAGCGAAGCTCGTAGCCGATCTTCTTTGGATTGACTCTGACTTCGATGCCCATCTTTGTGAGACGAGCATTCATCTCGTTTCTGATTGCGCGAGAAATTTCAGCTTCATCGAGGTTAAGCTGGCCGTCAACTGTGCGAGTGACGACGCCACCCTTAAAGAGTGACTCAATTTCCTCCTTCGGAAGGAAGTTGATGAGACCCTCAGTGATAATGCAGACACCGTATGGCTTGCCAGCGAGATAACGCTTGAGAATGGCACCCTCGAAGATGTCGCAGATTGCACTAAGTGTGACCTGCTTTCCGTGGAAATCTTCTGGGATGATGCAAAGGTGGGCAGCTGAAGCTTCAGAGACGGAAAGAGCGAGGTGTCCAGAGCGGCGGCCCATTGTCTCGATGATGAACCAGCGTGGAGCTGAGCGAGCATCGACAGAAAGGTTCATAACGAGCTCAGAGCAGAATTTGCGAGCAGAATGGAAACCGAATGTGTCTGTGTTATATGGAAGAGGAATATCGTTATCAATTGTCTTTGGAATAGCGATAACCTGCATGACAGCTGGGTCAATGCCTTGTGTGATGATGTGTGTTGTAGCGATCTTGTCATTGCCACCGATGATGATGAGATAGCGAACCTTGAATTCCTTGAGCATCGAAAGAACGTTGTGAATTTCCTTCTGCGAGCCTGATGGATCGTATCTGTGTGGTCGAATGATAGAACCACCTGTTGAGAGGTGTGGAGCAACGAAGTCCTCTGTGAGTTCGAGAACATTAGCCTTGACCTCCTCAAGTGATCCTGTAGCCAAATGAAGATATCCATCCTGGAAACCGATGACTCTCATTCCGAGCTGCTTGGCGTAGAACGTGGCAGATGCGATAACACCGTTAAGACCTGGTGCAGGGGCGCCACCGATGATGATACCGAGAACTGGAGCTTCAGTTGTCATAAATGAAAATACCTCTCAATTTTCTTTGTAAAGCATGGGTCACTTCACTTTCATAATTCATCACAACACAACCAATAACAAATAATAAACGAAAAATTTTTATCATTGGTTGATATACATTCAAATATTCAATAATTATTGGTCGACATAAAATTAACCTCTTGCAAATCTTATACAGATGAAGAATAGTGAGAATTTGCGAATGTGACAGTTATCGGTTTTTGTAGATGACATTGTTATTACTTTCTCTAAACACATATAATTAATATTCTAGCATGGCAACGGGATGGCTGTCAAATTTGCTTGGTATATCTATGGTTTTCTCACCAAGTAGATTAATTTTGAACATTTTTCAGCACGATATCAACGGTGATTATTAGTACAATTGCAAATATTGTTTTATATGCGTTGTTTTTGTGTTGCCACAAGCACCCAATTCTATGTTGCCACACCACAATCAAATTTCTCTTTAGTTTTTTGTTAGGTAACGATAAATTTTAATCAAATTTCTTTCATTATATTCAAATAAGCTATCTATATTAGTTGTCACAGAGGATGTAATAAACAATTATTTTTTTTTCCGGAATTTTATTTATTTGTAATCTGGAAATACATCAAATATTTACAAAATATAGGTCATTAATAATAATATTAACATTACAAATCATCAAAATAACGAAAAATTTAAAATTTCGAAATATTTGATTTAATATTCTTGTAAATCGTGTTATAGAGTTCACAAAAAATACACATGCAAGCCCAAATTGTTCTATTTCTGTTTTTTGAAAAAACAAAATAACCTTATTAATCACCTTATTTTGTCAGTTTTAATACAAATTTTTACAAATTTGCTGTAATGACAATTAATATTAATTTAGCAAATTTTAAATAAAATTTTGATCGATAAAAATTTTTTATGCTTTTCTTAGTTTGTTATGGCTTAGCTCATAAGATTGGTGAGGATTTTCCGAAGCCTAAAATCCCTTATGAGCGAGCATTTGAAGACTGCAATTCATCGAATACTTATGAAAATTTAACAAATAAATTTTTCACACTTGATTTTGACCAGTATATTTGCTTGCATGGCAACTTCATGCTTGTATCAGACAATATTTATCATATAAACTCGTCTTTCCCAACATTATCGAAAATAGACTCAAAACTTGAATGGAAATTCGAATATGTAAATGATATTAATGCATTACTTATTCTATCAAAGATCCAAACTGACAGTCTCAAGCAAGCAAACGAATTTTCAGAATATCCTTTAACCAGATTATCATGCAAAGCTCTGCTAGGACGCTGCACTATTCAGGCATTTTCAATCCCTAATTCATATGTTTTGAGAGCTCAGTCAATTGGCCATAAAGTTGTTATATCTACTTTAGTTGAGGGCGTAACAGACCTTGATATGATGATGAACTGCAATCCAGCAGCACAATACAATACAACTGGCATATTTTTAAGCAAATATAACCGAAAATTCCTATATTCGAAAGATAAAAATGACGCATTTACAAGTTTTCCAATAAACACAGACTCAAAATTCATGGCTGATGTTTTAGGAGAATCTGATAACCTATTCCTTGATGCTTATCCTGGTATTCCAACATGCGATTATTCAAGTAAAGTTAGAATTATTTATTCGAAGGTAAATGAAACTGGTTCCGAGTTGCCTTGGTTCTTGCCAAGCTTTCAGATAACTCTGCCTGCAGAAGGAGGTGTTTATCGATTAGATTCGATTCTCGATAAGAAATTCCCAATAGAATTCAAAGAAAGGCCTCCAAACATACACTATGAAAAAGACTATACACTTCTTGCAACACTTTATTCAATCCTTGTTTTTATTCTGATTATAACAGCACTTGTTTTATCGATATGCGCTTGCAGACAGCATAGGAAAGAAATTGCGGAAAAGAAAAAGAACAACAGCAACAGCACTGCTCCAACTTCTGTTTGAATAATCTATCTTTCATGTTTTTTATAATTAATGTTTCATTTTGAATATATTTGAAATATACCATCGAATTTACTGCTATCGCTATTTCACCGTTTAGAATTCATAGAGAAATTTCATCTTCAAAAATATTATTTCAAAATTGAACCAATAAAACAAATCTCATATGAAATATAAGTCAAACTATGACATTTAGATAATAAAAATGCTATCTTTTGCTAACTTATTTTTTCTATTTTTTCTGGATTTGATCTCATACATTCAATTTATGGTTTTGAGCCTTTCTCAATGTGTAATTTTTATATATTGGAATGATTCAATATTTTGTGAAGATAAAATATTGGTATGTTTAGTTATCCTCAGCGGCCTGAGCTATCTTTCGGTAGTGGATATCGCAATACCAACAACCATCCGTATACTTAGTCGTTGCTTCTTTCTGGCAACCGTTTACACTGCAATCTTGTACCAATATATGATAGACATCATCATTTATTTTTCGCTCGTAGTCAAATTTCCTGTCGAAGATATCCATCATATCTTCTAATTTATTGAATTCTTCTGATGGCATAGAACCAGAATCTCTCTTTTCTTGAAGATCCGTTTTAAGTTTTTCGATGATATCTCCAAGACTTTCTGCATCGAAATGAACGATAATCTTCATGGATTCAATGTCTTCATTCTGATAAGCGCACTCCAAACATGAGATTTCATTATCTTTGTCATATCCACAAACTTCAGTCAAAATATTTCTTTTTTCGGAGTAAATTAAGAGAGTTCCTATCAGCTCGTGGTTTCTGTCGTAAACTACTTTGATCAGTCGTTCACGAATCTCTTCTGCTGAAGGCTGGTTAGATTCATCAAATTTATTTAATAACATTGCAAGATAGTAAGGATTAGATATAAATGTTGCACATACGAATGGCGTGAAGCCCTCATCTTCTGCCGAAGCATTTAAATCAAGATTTTTGTAATGATTAAGAATATAATCAAACAAAACCTTATTTTCAGCAAGAATTACAAGAGACAAAGGTGTAACACCTCTTGGAACGAATTTATTTGGTTGATTGCATGTGCGAGGTAATTTAATTTTCATATGTTTCAACAATTGTGTGTTAATTAACGAGTCGCCAACACGTATCTTCTTCCACAGCGCGAGCGTATCATTTTCCGATGCAAAAATTGCATCAACCATCTGCTCCTGAGTAGTCTTAGGCATTTTTATTTTTTTTGGGTGGAAATTTTAAGATTTTAAACTTAGAAATTTAAGTATGTTTATATGGTGAAAAGTGAAACCATAGAAGAATAAATCATGATTTTGCATTCAACTCTGAAGTCAAGCTACGTGATTGTCAAATCATTACATTTACATGACAAAACATTATTTTTCTTCATTTCTTAAAACCTTCGCAAAATGGAATGGTCATTTTATTGTTGGCTATTCTCATCATAAAAATTACTAATGGTGAATCTATTTTCACATTATTGAACTATAAGTTATCATTGCCTATAGATTTAAAAGTCTCAAATCAAATTTACATGACAAAATACATTCTATATCAGTATTTTACAGGACAAATATATAAATTACATGACAAATTTAGTAATGAAGTATATCTTTAAAGTAAATCTATCTGAGGATGCCATCATACAAAAATATAGTATAAGAACTGATAAATATTTACTGCAGCAAAAAAAATATTATATAATCAAATTATGGAAAGTGAGAAGGAACACGAATACGAGCAACACCCATAAACAAATCAGAACCGTACTTGCGACGCATGAAGCGGGTCTCTTCACGGTCTTCCTCAGCGAGCATCTCGCGAATACACTTCGCGTGAGCATCCATATCTTCGAGTGTATACTGTGTATATCCCGAGAATGTAGATGACCATAATGATCCGCCTTTCAAGAAGTGAGTGAACATAACGGCGATTGAAGCCATCATCGAAGGCTTCATGCCGAAAAATTGGCTCTGTGTCTGCATGATCTCGAGAATATAGCGAGCGAGGAGGAGGTCTTCCTTGCTCTCATCTTGGATCTGCATAAAGTGTGTTAAGAAGAAAAGTGGTGTTGCGAAAGTTGTATTAAACGAAACTGTGTTGATAACTTCAATTTCTGCTGCGAACAACTCACGCTGTGTGAATGCACGCTCGCTGAGCTTGATTAAGTCTGTTGATTGCGAAGGATAGATATCCTCGATCTTAGATGCGATTAAGAAGGCGGCGCATCCATAAACCTTGAGTTTGGACTTTGGAATTGACTGCTTCGTGAGGAAGCGGTCGAAGATTCCGATGAATCTGTAAAATGTGTTGGTTGTCAAGCCAAGTTTATAATGGAAACGGCATAATGCGTCAATGAGGAGATTGCGATCCTTGAGTGTGATTTCCTGCTGGTTGAAAACGATTGGCTCTTCGGCAAGCTCTTTCTGGCGCATTGTTCTGTAAATGAAATGTTCGTATTGGGCAACATCCATTGGATCCTCTGGATCACCAATTGCAACTGGCTTGAAATGGAACTCTGGTGGTGGCGCTGCTGGTTCTGGTGCTGAACGAACTGATGGTGTTGAATGAAGAACTTGTGATTTGCGCGCTGATGTGACTGACTGCATCCTTGCATTCGAAACTCTGCTCAGGGCAACACGCTGGCGAACGACTTGCTCTGGGGCAGCTGTTCTGCGGGTTGGGATCGCACGCATAGGTTGAGACATTATGAATTCTAATGTTTAAACGTACGCTTCACTTATCGTTTTATTTAAACAGACGTTTTTTGTTTATAATAATTATAAACGCAACATTATATAAAGCACCTCCTTATGCCCGCTTTCACATCATTTCCGTTTCTTTGATACTTTTCCAGAATTGAAACAAATCAAACGTATGAGAATCTGTCACGTAAACAAATTTATCACTTTTATCCATATTTTGTCACGTAAACTAATTCATTCGAAATTTTTATAAGACGCTATATCTGTAATATATCACAATACAGCCTGACTACTCATAGCAACAACTATTGCAAATGGAATTCTTTAGAAGATACTAAAAATTATATCAAATCAACAATCTCACATTGTTTATCATATTTGTTAAAGCAATATATACTTAAAGTAATACAGCTTGTTTGCACTATGGTCATTAATATAAATCTCTATATAAGTCATTAAGAATTTCAAAAAAATAAACTAACATAGTTTAGCATAGTTATGAAAGGTATATAGTCAATAGAGGTTTTATAAATAGCTTATCAATATGATTTTATGGTTTTTCAAA
The DNA here is from genome assembly GCA_008369845.1 of Trichomonas gallinae. Lineage (NCBI taxonomy): Eukaryota > Parabasalia > Trichomonadida > Trichomonadidae > Trichomonas > Trichomonas gallinae. The sequence continues at coordinate 12,253 of MRSU01001720.1, forward strand.
ATATTTATAATCTTATTCAAATTGATGAAAATTATTTGATAATTTTGGACAATAACTAACAAAATTTTATTTCAGCATCAAAAACAGATTCATTTCTCTTGAAAATCTAATACAGAAAAATATGATCAAAAAATCAAGTTGAAATGATATAGAACATTATAATATTAAAAAATACAATATTTCAAGTCATAGCGATTGCAATTTTGAATATTTCACAAAACTTGATTAATATATCTTGTTATACTACAATAAATAAAAGAATTATAAAGACTACTGAAAGAATTGCGACAAGCATTGTTGGTGTCTTTCCTTCTATTTCCATTAATCGTTTGATTTGAGTTGTAACTCGTTTCATTGCTTCATCTGCATTTGTAACATCATTATCTAACGCAATAATAAGATTCTGCTGATCATTTAATTCATCTTTGATTTGATTTGCAATAACTTTTTGCATACTCGCTGTATGATGAAGATTTTCAAGTTCTTGTTCCTTCACAAGTTGCGATAAAGATTGTTGATTGTTATTATTATTACTAAATGACTGAGGACCAGAAAAAGCTGTAGATTTGTGAATCGTGGAAATTCTGTTATTTTGAGCTTGTATACTATCTTCTATCCTTTTAATTTCTGCAAGATTTCGACTAACGTATTGTTCACGCTGAATTATTGTTGATTCCGGAATATTATAATCGCTCATGTTATGTTTAACAACTTCAATGGACTCACTAATATCTCCTAAAGAAGTTCTTAAATAATGCGTATCATTTAACATTTGGATGCCTATAGTATTAAAAATGTCGACATTCCCTCCACGATGATCATTTAGCATATCTTCCCTATTAGCAAGGCTCTTTTTGAGGTTGGACATAACAATATCAATTTCTTGCTGCAAGATTGGAACAGGGTCCATATTAAAATAATAATTTTTGACACGTAAAATATTTTTTGTCATATAATGTCAAATTCATTTAGAATGTCCGAGGAAAAGGTTGTTATGTCCGCCGAAGAGCTTTGGGCTTTATCTGAAGGTCAGTATGACAAATATCGCGGACCAGATGTTGAGCGCACAGAATTTGACCACAAGGCTGCTCGCGATTTTGCTGATTTCGCCAAGGCTCTTTCTGGATCTAACATTCTTGATAACAATGTCGTCCACAGATACGGAAATGATAGAGATGATTCCAATGATGATGACGATCCAAATTTCTTCGATGTAGTTAAACCAACAAACTAATTGATCAATCATATGAATAAATGTTGTAGTCTTTACAAACTACTCGGTGTATAATTAAATTCAATAACCGATATTTTATTTTTTCATAAAATTTAATTTGTTTCCTTACTATCAATTGTTGCATTACCAACCGCATAGAAAATTAGGAATATAAAATTAGATATAAATGAATTTCCACAGAAATATTAATTGTGATAATTTTATGGGTATTTTATATAATAAAGTTTGTCTTTGTTATTTATAGATCCACATTTATACGTATCAATCAGTAATTTTACATTAGACACTTATCTACATGCGATTTTTGTTGAAAAAACAGCGGATTATGATTTTTCAGGAGATATTAGTTGGTATTTCGACTCATCTATCACAGATTCGGCATTGTATCATATGCAAAATACAGTTCTAAAAAATGATCCGGATTTATTTTGTTTTCATATCCTGATCATTATATACATCTAAGCATACTAGAAATACATATGTTTATTGAATTGTAATGTGTAATACTAATTGTTTGCAGTATATTTTTGATCTGTCTAAAATGAAAATGATTGTTTTCGAATTTAAACCTGGATGTAATGCTTGCTCATTGTAATAACATGGGAATTTCGACATCTCAGGTCGATATATTTAAAAAATCAAAATTGATTGTTTCGAATTTAATTTCATATTACTAATGCATACTCACACATTAAAAACAACGTAATAAAATTTTGAATAGAACAATTTTGAAAGTTTATAACGTTCATCAAAATTTGTAAAATTTTTATTTGATGCATCAACAAAAATCTGTTAATTTTATTTAAAATTTCGAAAATTAATTTCAATTTTTTGAGAAAATCAAATCTACAAAATCGAAAGATAGCTTCCTAGGTTCTTTTGAAGATTATTTTACTTAAAAAATTCACGATTTTATGTTGTTTTGTTATTGACTATATATAGAGCAAAATTAAACAATATTAATTTTTATATCGCATTCAAAAATTGAGAAGGTGAATTGAGTGTTTTTTTCATTTTAGATCTTCCTCTCAATATTGAGGGACGGCTCTTCAAATAATTAAAAGGTAGTTTATAAATATAAAAATCATATATGACAGAAATAGAAATTAAATTTTGAATTTGAAAATACAATTTTTATTCTTAATAATATTTATAGGATATCATAACAACATCAAAGTTAACGAAATAAAAATTTGAATAAAGCAATTTTGAGAGTTTACAACGTTCATCTAATTTTTTCGAAATATCTTAACAAACAACCAAATTAGGTAATTTTTATATATATTTCGAATCAATATTTTTTGAAAAAATAAAATCAATTTTTATCCTATTCTTTATGTCTATAATATTTGAGTTTGTAACAATTGGTTCAAATTTGATAACTTCTCTTAATTAGCGGGCGGCTTATTTCAAACAAAACCAATTTTGATTTTCACTTCATTTATTATAAAATGCTGTTGCTCATGTTTGCTCACATCGTTAGTGCATTGGATGGAAGCATATTTCAAACGCTAAACATTCCCATACCTAGCTTTGGTGATTTAAATGAAACTGCTGCCGGAATCGTCGATAAATTCGGATTTGAAGATTGCGCAGATAAATGGTTCACAGATTTTAGCAATGGAGACCACTTCAAAGAACTCAAAAAAGGAGAGCATTTCTGCTTCGTTGGTCCAGCAATGATTGCAGGTAACGCATCTTTTAAGATTAGTTCAAAATATATTAACTTTAATGCAAAGGGAGAAGCAAAGTTTGAGGTAGTTGAGAAATCAAATCCATTAGTTATTGCCGCTAAGACAAATGAAGACTCAAGCAAGCAGCCAAACATTGTTACAAAAGTACAATGCGATGATGGTGTAGAATCCTGCGATATTCAGTTCACATACATCCTCCAACCAATCAAATTTAAAGCATCATTTGAAACTGCTGAAATTCTAACTTTTGGGAAGGTCGCAGCTAGCATTGATGTCGACTATAAAACTATTGTCACCACTAAGAAGTCTTATTCAACAACTCTAGATAATGAGCTATTTGCAAATTTCACCACAAAACCTCTCCAAGCACGTGCAGTCTACAAAGGAGGTCTTTTAATTGCTCTCGGCCCACAGGAAAAGGAGATTACTATCAAGAAGTCTACTGAACAATACACAGCAAAGACCGCAACTGAAAATGGACTAACCAATCACGGAAAGGTTATTGTTTTAATCCCAGTTCCAAAGCCAAAGGTTGAAACAGAGATATTCCCACCCACAGTCCAAATTTCAGCCAAATCATCTTTTGACATTGAAATTTCTGAAAAGAAGTCATCCAGCGATGAATCTAAGAACTACTACCCAGAGGATGTAACATATTCAGTTTCTGCAAACGCTGGCGTCCAAACTAAGAAGGAATTGGAAGATTCACAGGAGTCAGAGAAATCAGGACTTAAACCAGGCTATATTGCTCTTATTGTTATTGCATGCCTTGTCATCGTTGCTGTTATTGTTATTGGCGTTGTCATTATTCTCAAGAAGAAGAAATCATCCGACAGTGCATAAACACAAGTCCATTAGTATAAAACCATCTTATTAATCATTTTATCTTTTATAAAAGTAATACAACACTTCATATTTTTCTAAATTTTCATTAAATAATTATTTAAATGTAATGATTATGAATATATACATATTTCAACGCAATACAATGTTTGTGGTGTTCCAATTTATATGTTTGCGAGAAAAAAATTGGGATAATTGAATTTAGTTAAGAGTTGTCTAAAACAAGGATAATGCAGCCAATGATTCAAGATGATAGACTCAAATCTGCTTTAAATAGAATTGAAACACTATTTTGATTTTGACTTTTCAGTTTATGATTTTTTTCGATTAAAAAAGAAATAATATTTAATAGTTACATGTTTGCAACAGTTTCTCATCGAAGAAAATTAAAAACAATCAAATTGTCTCAAAATAACAAATCTTTTTTATAGAATTGAGGCGGATTATCTGCTAGGATTCATTTGCCAAAGCTATCCGTCAATACAAACTGAAATATTTTGGATTTGACAAATCTTCAGAAACGCAATGCGTTATTACAAAATACACATCATGGAGTCTTTTAAAATGATTTCCAGATGTTTTTCCCAGTGTAAATCCAAACAAATAAATTTTTTTCAAAGAAATTTTCAAAGAAAAATTGGAAAAAAATGATGCGAATTTAGATCATTTGGATTTCTTCTGAATTTAGACATTTACATGCTTGGATCCATGAATTCTGTCCCTGTAAGTGAACCAGCAACGAAAGGGCTTCATTTCCTCCCCGCTGAGCTAGAAAACAAAACAAAAAATCTAATTTTACTGCTGGAAAACTCAGGAACGATAAGATGGAAGAGGACGAAAATTGACTACTTAAGAAAGCTAGAAGGTGACAATAAGGAGTTAAAGAACGTGTTAACAATGCTGCAGAGACAAATCAACGGTTATGAGGCCCAAAACGAGATTCTAAAAGATCAACTCAAGTATTTCCAGAGCACATTGGCTCAAATAACCCAGAATAACTAATAGAATCCCCATCTATCATGTAATGAAATAAATTTTTTTATATGTATTCGATTTTAAGTTTTTAATATTTGATATCTTTGCCATTTTATTTTGACACGATGCTGTTTATCCAATATTTCTCTCAATTCAAACTTGACGCATGAAAACAAAATTACTTTGAATTCATCGATTATATCTAATATTACGCATCTATACAATGATAATGTTACAATTTTTAGCTAAAATTAGATGGTTTAGGATATATATCTAATGTTTTGAAAAATATATCTCTTTATTTTCATGAAATTTTTCTGGGACAATTACACAAATCGATGGGAAGAAAACAAATGTTCAGAATGAGATAAATTATTTTTTTTTATTTTCTTGTTATCCTTCTGCAATAAATAGACAAATGTATAGATATTATATTTCTAAGAACTAAATGGAAAGAAAACAAGAATTGAAAATTTGAAAACAAATATATCTTTATTTCCTTGATGTCCTTCTGCAATAAATAGGCTTATATGTTTCTATCATTTTTTAAAAGCAAAATAGAATTAAAACAAGAATTTAAAATTTGATAAAATATATTTTTTTATATCCTTGTTATCCTTCTGAACTTGCTAGTGTTAGAGGCAACTAACATATTTATGAAAGAAAAAAGGCGCAAATCGAATATGAACGAGAATTATAAGACGATAAAAAAAAATCCCGTTTATAAAAAATTTTTTTCATTACATTTTAAAAAAATCCTTTTTCACTGAAATGTCTGATGCTCTTCAAAATCGATTGATTTGTTCACAAAAGAAAACACCAGTCATTCCAGACCTTGGAAAGGGACGCAAAAAAACCATCATTCCACCAATAAATTTAACACATAAAGTTAATGAAATTTCACAGCCACTTCAATCAGCAAGAACAGAACGAAATCCGCGTCTTGCAAAGATACCTACATGCAAATCAGCAAGAGCTGATGATGCTACTGCACCACAAACAGCAAGAGCATATACAAAAATCGTACCATTGTGGATTTCACGCGCTTTAACAGATCTAGAAGAATGGAAAAAGCACCCATACTACACGCCATTCATATCTGATGAAGAATGGCACAACCGTGATCTACCATATTGGTATATCTGGCAATTCGTGCTGCTTAATTTGCAAAATGAGTTCATTTATCTCGACTACGCACCACTACCAGTACCAAATATGTACTGTTTGGTGCCTTTCACCTTCGAAACTTTACCAACTCATTATTTCACTCTTTCAATTGACGGAATTACTGAATTTATTGGAGGCCACGGCCGTTTTATCAAGATTGCGCAGTGGCTTCGAGAGGTTGTCCTCTATAGAAGAGTTGGCGAAGTTCCATTTTTCAAGAATTTCCTCAGCCTTTACGCTTTTCGATCTTTACTCAAATCAGCAATATCTAGCAAGAGTACAGTATCATCTACTAAGATAGAAAAGAAATTCTTAATGGCATCACCACATTTCAAAGTTATTGGCAAAGAAATACGCAAAATTGCACTCGAAATACAAAAAATACCACTTGTTGACCTCAAATTCGCTTATCCACACACGTTAAATCAATTTCTCGAAAAACAAAGTGTTTACATTCAAGGATTAATGCAGAAATTCCAGGATGTACACCGTCGTGCTCATGAGGCTATTTCGTCTGCGTGCGAAGCAGCTCATTCTGCGTCTCGTGATATTGGCAACAAATCAGATGTATCCTATTCTTTAGACCAGTACATCGGCCAGTACGCGAAACAGACTAAAATGGATAAGAGCCGTCATTACAAATCAAATAACAAGGAAGAATTCATTTCTGCTGATGGAGATGCTCAGCATTTCACTAGATTAGCTACAATTAGGTCCTGCTGCCGCAGAATCACAAAATTCATCCGTTCATGTGATCTTCAGTTCATGCAGGCACTCCTCGAATGCGTGAACAACTCAGCAAAGCAGTTTGTAGATTTCATGATTTCGACGCCACAACAGATGTGTCTCAGCGTCGATTTCCATACAGATCACTTCGACCCGGCACCAGACCTCTTCGTGCAGCAGATGACACGCGCCTGGGAGGAGCTCTCGAACTGCGCCAACATCTTCGAGAGGTTCTTGTACAGCCCAGACTTTGCAATTTACACTCAAGACAGTTTATCTAAACTTGACAAAGTTCGCGAAATCGAATTAACGCAGAAATTCAAGGATATTCTCAACATGGATGCACAGTACAGAGATTCACTCGCTAAACTTGAGCCAAACATAAGATCAACGTTCGCGGAACTCGACGAACTCACGAAACAACTCCAGCCATATATTGACGACTACAACTTCAGCCGCCAGCTTAAGATGGAGTTCGAAGATGACTCAGCTTATGCATTCTCAGAGCTCATCAACAAGCTGAGAGCTGACATTGAGAAAATCGACGGAATGCCAGAGGAAATCGAACACAGATTGGTGAGGATTGAACTAAGAAAGATGAAAGCTTCTTTCACGCCAATTCCAAGACAAGCGCTCGACAAAGTCCGCCACTACTTGCCAGAACTCGTCAACCAGAAGGCCACAGAATTCGACAAGCTCATCACAGATCTCTACGACAACATCTCGAAAGAAGTCAAAGACGTCTTCGAGTTCGGCGACCAGTTCGAACTTTACGTCAAACTTGCTGACGACATCGATAAACACAGGAAGACATATCATTCCATTTTCGAGCTCTACAATTTGTGCGGCAAGGAGAACTTCCCGATGACAGAGGAGTTCCAGGAACTGATGAAGAGCCTCAATCCGAAGTATTCTGCACTGGAGTCAGCCTACATAAAGATGGGCGAGTCGAAAGAAGCGCTCATCAGAAAGTGGTCGGAGTACATCAAGACAGATGTATCCAAGCTCTCAGAAAACATCGTCACAGCTCAGACAGAGCTTTCTCAGCTCACGGAGAACGTCGAGGAGTCACTTGTCGCAATCAAATCCATCGACGAGAAGGGAGAGAAGTTCCAGCACGATCTCGAGAGGTACAACCAGATCCAGATGCTCATCGGAAAGCCGCAGACAGAAATCGACGGTCTTGGCATCTTCCTCACAGAGCTCAAGAACAAGAAGACATTGTATACAACAGCAGACTCATGGGCTCAACAGCGCGAGAAGATCCTCAAGACATTCTTGAAGGAACTCGATGCCGTTGATTTTCAGGCGGGGATCGAGAAAACGAAGAGAACTGCTGACTTCTTGGCGAGAAACTTCCCAACAAGTAACTTAGCTGCTACACTTAAGGAAAGCGTCACAGACTTCTTCAACTTAGCGCCAATCATTTCTACTGTCCGCTCCAAGGCTCTACAAGACCGACACTGGGAGAGAATCGAGAAACTCGTCGCTGTCCAGGGCTTGAGAACAGGTGACATAAAAGTTTCTGTTCTCATTGAAGCTGGCGCCGTTAAATATTCAGAAGAATTCGCCGTCATTTCAGTTGAAGCTGAGAACGAGCAGACACTTCTCAAGATGATCGAAGACATCCTCATCGAGTGGGCTGGCGTCAGATTCGAGATCATCAACAACGCAGACACAAATGTTCAGACACTCGGCGGTCTCGCTGACATCACTGAGATTCTCGATGACTCATTCGTCAAGTGCTCGACAATCAGATCATCAAGATACGTCGGCCCAATCAAAGTCAGAGTCGACAAGAAAATCGGCGTCTTAAACAAAGTCCAGAAGATGATCGAGCTCATTTCTTCGGTCCAAAAGCAGTGGATGTACTTGAGAAACATCTTCAAGGATTCGGATATACAGCGCCAGCTCTCAAACGAGTTCAAGCTCTTCCACGAAGTCGAGAAAGAGTTCAAGAACTGGGTTGTAGCAATCAGAGATAAGCCAAGAGTTTACGCGATCGCAGCTCAGTCCGATGAACCACTGAGAAACCTCGCATCATGGGATAAGCGCTACGAGTCAATCCAGAAAGCCATCGAAGTCTTCCTCATGTCGAAGAGAACGGAATTCCCGAGATTCTTCTTCCTTTCAAACGACGACCTTATCGAAATTCTTTCCCTCGGCAAGAACCCAGTCGGACTCCAGAAGCATCTCAACAAGCTATTCGAAAACATCTACGGCTTGCACCTAATTGACAGTGGCCACTCAATCGACCAGATCATATCAAAGGAAGGCGAAATCATTCCGATCCAAACAGTCGCAGTCCGCGGTCCAGTAGAAGGCTGGCTAAAGTCTCTCGAAGCAAACATGAGAAGAGCCTTACAGCTCATCTCAGCTGATGCAATGGGTGCTTATGAAGTCAAGCCATTTGGCGAGTGGACATCATTATTCCCTGCACAAACAATTCTCGCTATCACACAAGTTATGTTCTGTCATCTTGTATCAACAAATCTTAACGGCCAATTGAACAAAGCCCTAGAAGTTTACGAAGCGAGACTCAAAGAACTCGCAGGTTTGGTCAGAACTGATCTCAACAAAGTCTACAGAGAAGCTCTCGTCGCTCTTATCACAATCGAGGTACACAACAGAGACATCATCGAAGAAGTCCAGAAATCAGGCATCAGCGATGTCAACGATTTCGAGTGGACGAAGCGTCTCAGATATTTCTTCGAAGACAACAAGATTCTTGTAAGACAGACCGATTCAACAATCGAGTACGGCTACGAATATCTCGGCGCCACACCGCGGCTTATCATCACACCACTCACAGAGCGCTGCTACTTAACACTCACAAGTGCCTTAAGACACCACCTCGGTGGTTCACCAGCCGGTCCAGCAGGTACCGGTAAGACAGAAACAGTCAAGGATCTTGCAAAGGCTATCGCAAACTTCTGCGTCGTCTTCAACTGTTCAGAAGCAGTCACAGCCAACCAGATGCAGGCCTTCTTCAGTGGCCTTTCACAGACAGGTGCCTGGGCTTGCTTCGATGAATTCAACCGTATCGATCCAGGTGTGCTTTCCGTTATTGCTGAGCAGGTCAGAACAATCCAGGATGCTCTGAATGAAAACGCAACTAATTTCATGTTCTGCGGAAAGAACATCCCACTCAATCCAAAGTGCGGCGTCTTTATCACAATGAACCCAGGTTACGCTGGCCGTACAGAACTTCCAGATAACCTCAAGGCGCTCTTCAGACCAATCGCTATGACTGTGCCAGATTACGCGCTCATTGCAGAAATCTTTTTATATGGTCAAGGCTTCGAAAATGCTCGTGTTCTTGCAGAAAAGATCACGCAGCTCTACAAGCTCTCCAGCGAAATGCTTTCTCCACAGTCCCACTACGATTTCGGTATGCGTGCGCTTAAGTCCGTCCTTTCTATGGCTGGCTTAGTCAAGCGTCAGATGCCGAACAACCCAGAAGATGAAATTCTCATCCAGGCCATCAACAACTCCAACATTCCGAAGCTTCTCGGTAACGATAAGACTCTCTTCCAGTCTCTCGTTAATGATCTCTTCCAGGACGTTGTCTTCGAGACAGTTTTAGATCCTAAGCTCATCCAGAAGCTCGAGGAGAACCTCAAGTCTCACAACTTAGACATCGTCAGGCCACTCATTGTCAAGACAGTCCAGTTGTGGGAAACAATGAGAATCAGACACGGTGTCATGCTTGTCGGTCCAACAGGCGGTGGCAAGACAGTATCTCTCCACTCTCTCGGCGAAGTCATCGACGCGAACATGATGACTTTGAACCCGAAGTCTATCGAGCTAGCGAAGATGTATGGTGCTTTCAACGAAAACACAGGCGAATGGTTCGATGGTATTGTGTCAAAGATGTTCAGAGAGTCAGTCGCTGCAGAAACAAAGCAGAAGCAGTGGATTATCTTCGATGGTCCAGTCGATGCCCTTTGGATCGAAAACATGAACACAGTTCTTGATGATAACAAGATGCTTTCTCTCGCCAACAGCCAGCGTCTTAAGATGACAGATGAGATGGAAATGATTTTCGAAGTCGGCGACCTTTCACAGGCTTCTCCAGCTACAGTTTCTCGTTGCGGTATGGTTTACTACGAGCCAATTGATATTCCATGGACAGCATTCGTTTACAGCTGGTTCTCTATCACACAGATGAAGCCAGCACTCAAAGAAATTATCATGGATATGATCAAGCACACCATTGAAGTCTTCGCTGGATTCCAGTTCAAGTGCACACTTGCTAATGGCTTCAGCACATGCAAGACATTCTTTGAGTCATTTCTCACGCGCCACAAAGATACTTTAGCCGCAGACAACGACGACCTCTACGAGAAGAAGATCAAGACAATCTTCGGCTGGTGCTTCGCGTGGGCTTTCGGTGGCTCACTTAATCCGAAGATGAAGATCGACTTCGACACACTTCTCAGAGAAGCAATCGGCAACAAGTTTGCATATCCGCAGAAGCGTTTGATCTTCGATTACTTCCTCGAGGAAGACTGCACAACATTCACAATGTGGTCACAACGCGCTGAAGAAGCAGAGCCAAACGAAGATTTCGTTGCAACAGAAGATACCATCTGCTTCTCAAATCTCCTCAAGTTATGCGTCGAGAACAACATGCACACGATGATCACTGGTCCAAGTGGTGGCGGCAAGACTACAATTGTCATGAACACACTAAAAGAAATGGAAGAGAAAGTTATGACATTCTCATTGACACTTTCCGCTCAGACAACAGCCAAGCAGATCCAGGAGACAATCGAGACAAAGATGGAGACAAAGAAGAAGACACTTTTAGGTGCTCCAGAAGGAAAGACAGCCTGCTTCGTCGTCGATGACGTCATCATGCCAAAGCCAGAAACATATGGTGCACAGCCACCTCTGGAGTTATTAAGACAGTACTTGTCACAGGGCGGCTTCTTCAACATGAAAGATTTGTCATGGATCATGGTTAAGGACATGATTCTCATCGCTGCAGGACAACCAGCAGGTGGTGGTCGTGCTGAGCCAAGCCCAAGATTCACATCTAAGTTCACCGTTCTTTACCTCAGCGAGCCAACACAATCGTCATTGAAGCAGATCTTCGGCACATCAATGGGCTGCTTCTTCGCAAGGACTAAATTCCCAGATGCCATCAAGCAGTTGAAGGACAACATTGTTCAGAGCTCTGTCACAATCTTCGACAAAGTCTGCCACGAGTTCCTCCCAACTCCATCAAAGTCTCACTACACATTCAATCTTCGTGATCTCGCAAAGGTATTCACAGGTATCAAGACAGCAAGGCCAGAAGTTGTCTACACTCCTGAGAACATGGCCAACTTGTGGGAGCATGAAAACATGAGAGTTTACCATGATAGACTTGTCGACACAACAGACAGAAACACATTCATTGAGATATTGACACAACTCAAGAAGAAGAACTTCAAGGCAGAAGAGGAAGAAGGAAAGATGAAGCCTCTGTTCTGCGACTTCATGACACACGATGCCTACTACAGACCATTCGACAACATGCCAAAGATCAAGGACAAACTCATTCAGATCTTCGACGAAAGGATGCCTGAAACAAGGCTCGTTTTCTTCGATGACTGCATCAAACATATCTGCCGCATCACTCGTGTCTTCAAACAGCCAGCCGGCAACATGCTTCTGGTTGGTGTCGGTGGTACAGGAAAGAGAACAACTGCCAAAGCAGCTGCTTGCGTTTGCGACGCAATTTACGCTGAGCCAAAACTCACGAACCACTACACGAGAACAGAATTCAGAGATGATCTCAAGGAATTGTACCTCAAAACAGGTATTGAAGGCAAGCAGATTGTCTTCATGATGTCTGACGAACACATCATCAACGAGTCATTCTTGGAAGATATAAACTGCATTTTGAACAACGGTGAAGTTCCTAACTTGTTCGACAGCGAAGAAACAGAAAAGATCGTGACAGAAATGACACCTGTCATAAAGAAACTCAATCTTTCCTTCGCTCGTGATGTCATCTTGAGCACATTCATCAATAGAGTCAGAACGAACTTGCATATTGTTCTAGCGCTTTCTCCGATCGGTGAAAAGTTCAGAACAAGAACAAACATGTTCCCATCTCTCGTTAACTGCTGCACAATCGACTGGTTCGACATCTGGAGTGACACAGCTCTCATGGATGTCGCCCTCAGTCAGTTCCACGAAATCGACTTCAACGGTGTCCCAACTGTTGAAGGAATCCAAGAAAAACTTGCAACAGCTGCAGGTAAATGCCACGTTGCTGTTACTCAGACAGCTGACGAGATGATGCAGCAAGTCAGAAGACTGTACTATGTCACACCAGCTGCCTACATCGACTTCATGAAAGCATTTGGCACCAGCCTCGGTAAGCGTCAGAAAAAGCTTGAAGAAGAGCAGAGCATGCTGAAGCGAGGTGTTTCTAAGATCGAAGAGACAAACAGCGTTGTCGGTGGAATGGAACAAGAACTTGTCGCTCTTAAGCCACAGCTCGAAGTTCACGCTGCAGAAGTCGAGAAGCTCCTCAAGGAACTCGATAAAGATAAAGCTGTCTTAGAAGAGAAGAAGTCTATCGTCGAAACAGAAAAAGTCGAAGTGCAGCAGAAAGCTGATGTCGCAGAAGTTCTCGCTACGAAGGCTGCTGCTGAGCGTGATGCAATTCTCCCAATGCTCAAGTCAGCCATGGAAGCCGTCGAAGTCCTCAAGTCGAAGAAAGGTGAACTCGCTGCCGTTAAAACTTACAAGAACCCACCAAGCAGAGTTAAGCTCGTTTTGAGCGCTGTTTGCTCACTCACCGGATTCCCAACAGACTGGAAAGGCGCACAGACATTCCTTTCCAAGCCAAACAATATGACAATCCTCTCTGAGTTGCACAACCAGAACATAACTGATGCTGATCTCGCCAAGATCCAACCTTATCTTCAAGACCCAGAATTCAAGGTTGAACTCGTCGCTGAACAGTCTGGCGCTGCTTCTTGCCTTTGCAGATGGGTCATCGCCATCAACGACTTCATCAGAGTCCGCAAGGAAATCGAGCCACTCGAAAAGAAGTGCGCAGAAGCCATGCAGCAGAGAGATGAAGCCCAGGCAGCTTTGGCAGAGAAAGTCAAAGAACTCAATGATCTCGAAGCCAAGTACAACGAGCTGCGCGCTAAATTCCAGGCATCACTCGATCAGCAACAGAAGCTCCAGGCACAGATCAATAGAACACAGCTTCGTCTCGAAAACGCTTCTAAGCTTACAACAGCTCTTAACGACGAACTCGGCAGATGGAGTGAATCTCTCAAGACACTCACAAGCCTCGCCGCAAACATTGTCGGTGATACATTCCTCATTGCGCTCAACCTTTCATACTTTGGCCCATTCCCGCCTGTTTACAGGGCTTCGTTACTTGAAAAGATGAAGGAGATCATCAAGTCTGTCGAAATTCCGTTCACAGAAGACTTCTCAATGGAACTCGCTGCAGGCGATCCGATGCTCATCAGAGACTGGCGCATCGCTGGCTTACCATCCGACAACCTTTCCACAGAAAATGGTATCCTCGTCACACAGTGCACAAGATGGCCACTGCTTATCGATCCGCAGGAGCAGGGCTTCAGGTGGTTCTGCGCGATCAACGAAGAGAACGGCTTGCAGATCATCAGGCCAGGCGACCCAAAGATGGCAATAACAATCGAAAACGCCATCAAGATGGGAACTCCAGTCATCGTCGAAGGCGTAGGTGAGACAATTGACCCAGCGCTCAAAGGAATCCTGACGCCGCAGTTCAGGAAGGGACCAGCAGGCAACAAGAAGATCGTTTTAGATGGAAGAGAAATTGACTACGATCCGAACTTCAAACTCGTCTTGGTCACAAAGTACAGAAATCCAGTCTTCATGCCAGATGTTTTCATCCAGATGTCTGTCATCAACTTTGCTGTTACTCCAAACGGTCTTGTTGAGCAGCTCCTCACTGATGTCGTCAAACTCGAGAAGCCAGAAGTCGAAGCAGCCAGAGCTAAGCTCGTCGTCGAAATCGCACAGAACAAGAAGACACTCGACCAGCAGATGAAGAAGATTCTTCACCTCCTCTTCAAGTCTGAGGGTAACATACTTGATAACGAAGAGCTCATTTTGGCTCTCCAGGAAGCTAAGTCAACAGCTAAAGCTGTCACAGCAAGACTCGAAGAAGCAGAAGTCTCTGAGAAACAGAACAAAGAACTCTGCGAAGTCTACAGAGGCGTCGCACAACGTGGCTCAACACTATTCTTCACTTTGCCAGATCTGCCAGGAGTCGATCCAATGTACCAGTACTCGCTTGAATTCTTCAAGAACTTGTTCGTTAACTGCATCTTGACACCTTATCAGGCAGACACAATAGAGAAGCGTCTTGCCGATTTAATCGAGCTCATCACCTACAGAACATACGCAGCTGTTTCCCGCGGCTTGTTCGCAAGGCACCAAATCTTCTACTCATTCTTGCTCATCACTTCTGTCATGAGGGATGAAGGAACAATCACAGCTGATCAGTGGGAGCTCTTCGTGAGAGGCCCGTCCGATCTTCCACCAGAAGACCAAGTCAGTTCACCAGATGATTCCATCAACTTGCTGACATGGAGAAAGATCGTTGCCATCGGCAAATACGTCGATAAGCTCAAAGATTTGGCGAACGACATCAGATCCAATTTCGACGAATTCTCCGACTTCTTCATCTCAGAGTCAGGACTCAATTTACCAGCCAGATACAACGAGCTCACAAACTTCGAGAGAATTTTGCTGATTTCAACAGCTTGCCCACGCAAACTCATCCTCGGTACCATCCAGTTTATCGTATCAGAGAAGGGTCAGGAATACGCACAGCCACCAGACCTTTCCATCCCATCTGCATATACAGACACAAAGCCACCAATCCCACTCGTTTTCATCCTTTCTCAGGGTGCAGATCCACTTCCAGCTCTCAGACAGTTCGCTGAGAAGAGCGAAGCCAAGCTTCAGCCTCTTTCTCTCGGTCAAGGCCAGGGTCCAATTGCCGTTGAGCTCATTAAGAACGCGAAGATTACAGGCAACTGGGTCTTCTTGCAGAATTGCCACCTTTACGCTTCATGGCTTCCAACGCTCGGCGACATGCTCAGAGAAATCAGAGGCAAGCCGAAGGAAGTTCATCAAAACTTCAGATTGTTCCTTTCATCAATGCCAACACCAGACTTCCCATTCTCTGTCCTCCAGGAGTCCGTCAAAGTCACATCAGAGCCTCCGCGCGGTTTGTCTCTCAACGTCAACAGACTCATGACAACATGCGTCGATCCATACTTCTTCGATTCTATGAGCACAACAGCTCAGAGATTCTGTGTCGGCTTAGCCTTCTTCGCTTCTTTAATCCAAGAGAGAAAGAAGTTCGGTCCACTCGGCTGGAACATCATCTACGAGTGGAGCGACTCTGACTACAGAATGTCAACACTCATGATGAACTCTCTGATGGTTGAGGGCCAGGAAATCCAGTGGAAGGCCTTGAATTACCTGGTCGGCCAAATCGCTTATGGTGGAAGAGTTACAGACGACTGGGATAGAAGGTGCCTTCTCGCTCACCTTTCTAATATCATCCACACGAAGCTTCTCAACGAGAACTGCTACTACGACGAAGCCAACCTCTTCACTGCGCCAACAGTCAGAGGCTACCAGCAGGT
Source organism: Trichomonas gallinae (assembly GCA_008369845.1). Taxonomy (NCBI): domain Eukaryota; phylum Parabasalia; order Trichomonadida; family Trichomonadidae; genus Trichomonas; species Trichomonas gallinae. The sequence goes on from MRSU01001720.1 coordinate 28,560, forward strand.
TCTCAAGCACATAGAAGATTTCCCGAAGGTCGATCCACCAACAATCTTCGGCCTCCACATCAACGCGCAGATGTCTGCACAGACAGCACAATCCAACGATTTCGTCAATGCTCTCCTTGGTGTACAGCCACGTGTTTCAGGCGGTGCATCAGGCAGCAGACAGGACCAGTTCGTCATCGACACAGCAGAGAAGATCAAAGCTGACATCCCGCTCGATTTAGTCTACAAGGAGCCAGAAGTTGAAACATCTCTTCATGTCGTCCTCAGACAGGAAATCATCAGATACAACAGACTTCTCAAAGTCGTCAGAGAAAGTGTCGACAACCTCATTAAGGCCGTTAAGGGTCTTGTCGTCATGAACGACGCACTTTCTGAAATGTACACTGCTTTCAACAATGGCAAAGTCCCACAGATTTGGACACAGGCAGCTTATCCATCAATGAAGCCACTCATTTCATGGTTCGCTGATTTAGTAAAGAGAGTCGACTTCATCAAACAATGGGCTACTAAGGGAGAACCATCGGCCTTCTGGATTGGCGGCTTCTTCTTCCCACAGTCATTCATGACAGGTATTCTTCAGGCATATTCCAGAAAGCACAAGGTCCCAGTCAACACTTTGAGATTCAAGACTGAGACCATCCCAGATTCACCAGACTCAATTGCAAAGCAGCCAGAAGACGGTGTCTACATCTACGGCATGTTCTTCGATGGCGCCGACTGGGATGCTTCAGCTAAGATCATGAAGGATCCAAAGGTCGGTACAACATATGCACCTGCTCCTGTTATTCACCTCATCCCGCAACAGCATTACGTGATGCCTGCAACAGATTTCGCTTGCCCAGTCTACAGAACGCAAGTCAGAGCTGGTGTCCTCAGCTCAACAGGTCTCTCAACAAACTTCGTCGTATCTGTCCACTTCCCAGTTAAAGAAGACCCGCAGTTCTGGATTTTGAGAGGTGCTGCTCTTCTTCTTTCCACACCGATCTAATTATATTTCGTTTTGTATATTTTTATTGTTAAATCATATTTTTAGAAAATCAACAGTTTTAAACTAATCAATGCCAAATAACATATATATGGGATTTCGGAAGTATAAATGGAGTCTGGAATATAAAACATAATATAAGAAGATAAATAAAATTAATTTTGAAAGTTTGAAGCTTTACAGAGCAGAAATAAATTTACATGTCAGAATCATTTTTCGAAAAATGAGGCCTGTTACTCCAAGTCGAAATTACAGTGAGCCAGTGCCATTCCGCGTTGATGAATGTGGTAGTGAGTACATGAGGATCAAATACCAATTCATTCCGATTTCTATTCAAGGCGATCAGACAAAATCACGAACTCTTGTATTTGAAGCCGACCAACCAGATACAGGATACATTTATCACAATCTTGCTAATGGTACTGAAGTAGAATTTAAAGGCCAATACGAAAAGAAAGAAGATTCTCAAGATAAGGATTACATTCTTGTGTTTAGAGAAAATGAGGTTGTTATGATGCCAATAGAATCATCTCTCACTAGAGTTTCCAAAGTTACAAAATAATTATTTTTTATCATAAATTCTAATCGATAATCAAGTGCAGTACAGTAACAAATCATCATAATTCAATGTTTTTGGAAAAATTAATGTGCAGAATTTAGATTTTATCTATAGATAAAAAATCGAAATACGCAAAATACATGCAAATCTATCAAATTACTGCGAACCATTTCAGTTTAACACCCAAATCTTGATTTACACACTTTAATATCAGAAATTTCCTTTTTTTAATTTATTCGTAAATGCTTCTTTATCGATTTTGCTTTTCTTTTATAAGCCATAAAACAACAATTAAACATAGCATGATTAATAGTTATTTATCCATATAGCATTTAAATAGAAAAATGTTTGAGTTAAACACATTAATTATGTTCATATTTCAGATCACATTAGTTTATGTGCAAACTTTATGTATAGTTAAACGAGAGTAATGACCAATTTGTCTGTTATATTATTTAAATTATGTTAAATTTAAACATAATGATGTGTTTGAAAAGATAGTAAGCATTAAAAGCATATTTTTGATACACCATACGCTTTAAGAATATGAATTTCCTTATTAATTTAGAATTTGTTGGGATTAAAGCCAAAAACTTAAAGAATAGGATCGAAAACACGAAATTTTATATGTTTATGTTGCAAAAGAATATTATCCACAAAATTAACGTCTTTTTAGACTTTTCATTTAATTTTTTTTCACAAAATTTGAAAGATTTTTTTTTGAGAATCTGTACGTTAAAGGGAAAATCAAATCATTTATAAATAATGTTTCGCAGGAACCAAGCCACGAAGCCCCTCAAGGTGACCAACCCACATAAGTTCGTGAAAGAGGGTGAAAACATAGATATTGCTAACGCAATGCTCAATGTTGAGTTCGGAACAGCCAAAACACCGGAGCGCAGTAGAATAAGAGCGTCAACAATGAGCAGCCAGAGAAGGTCACAGTCAATAGAAAGAATATTCAAGAAGGAAAAGAAAGAAGAGCTCCAAAAACGCGAAGAAAAGCCTTCTAATTCAATGTTTAAGGAACATCTCAACGGTCCAATGAGAGAGATGAAACAATCAGAAATTCTTGCAATTAGAGGAAATCTCAAAAAGAGCTCACAAAATACAGAAGCTAAACCAATAGAAGAAGATACAAGATCAAAAAATGATGAGTTGTTTAAGACAATCAGAAGTAAGCTCTCAGATATACGTTCACATCATGCAATGTCTTCCGATGATGATCAGTTTGTATCTGGCGATTCTGAAAAATTTTAAAGCGCATTATCCGTTATATCCATACGAAATTTCACTCAATGTTATATTCTATCATTGATGATCGTATTTTATTATTGCATCTTTATGTTATTAAACCATATTTTAATTTTTAATTTAATAATTAAGATTTGAAGATGTATATAAGCAGTATTGATAAAAAACTCGTGTTGAGAGCTTTATTCATGTGTTTCAACAACTCAATAAACAATAATAAGCTTAAGTGCAAAAATTACTCAAGATAGATAGCCATTTCATTTTCTCTCTTCTTCATCCCACAGCTTTCGTAAAATGGAATGTTGTGATCAGCACAATCCAAGATTACTTTGTAACAGTTATTCTTTTTAGCGTAATCGATTAAATGTGTGATAAGCTTCTTACCAAGACCAGTTCTTCTCATGGATTTATCAACAGCAACATCTTCAATGTGGCCACAGTTCTTG
>MRSU01001723.1:0-17804 GCA_008369845.1 Trichomonas gallinae
CGTGGCCACACAAGAACAGTCAACTGCATGAACTGCGGCCGCGTTACACCAAAGGATAAGGCCATCACACGTTTCGCCATCAAGAATATGGTCGAAGCTTCATCCGCTAAGGATGTTTCCGATGCCTGCGTTTACCAGGGCTACGAACTTCCAAAGACATACCAGAAGCAGTACTACTGCGTCTCTTGCGCTGTCCACCGCCACGTTGTCCGCCCACGTAACGTTAACGTTCGCCGCAACCGTGTCCCACTCTTCCTTAAGCTCAGATTGCAGAAGCAAGAACAGCGCGCTGCTCAGCGTAGACAGGAGTAAAAAAATTGCATGATATTTTTTTTGAATAAAATGATCAATACCGTAATACTCGCTCGTTCAAATCAAACATTCTGCCATGCATTTAACTGATAATTACCAAATAATATCTGATTTTTTTTTTTCATTTGATATGCAAAAATAATGTTAATGATTGCTTATTAACTTTTAATATATTTTTATAATTGTATGAAAGATACTAGAATTATCTATATTCTCTAAGAATAATTGTATTTGTTTTATTATTTTTGATTTTATAGTGTTTATTGTATAGTTATAAGTATTGTGGTTTATGTTTTAATGATAGCTGCGGTATTTAGTTGGAAATAAATACATTTATTCATTGATTATATCATGACACCGTAAACACTGATAATAGCATACATAGTCGTATTTTCCCAACGAACAGTAACAGAAGAATCGGTAGTCTGATCCCAATATGTAGAGGCAGCTAAATGCAAACCTGCACCCGTCTTCTGCATGATTACGCAGGTAGAAACGTACTTGAATGGTTTGTTCTGTGCGCAAAGTCTCTTTGTGCAGTCTTCTACAATGAATGAGCACCATTGATTTATCATTTGAGGCTTAAAGTTCTGATTTCTTAAGATAGTTTCAATACTCTGATGTTAGAAATAAAAATGTACATCCTTAGCAACTGATTTAACATATTCGCTATCAAATGCGAGCTCTTCCGTAGCAACGTTCATTTGATGAAATAATAAATAACGTAATTAAAAATTTTCAGTATTATTCTGACATGTAAAGTCTACATGGCACATTAGGGGTTATCATAGTAAATTAGGGGTAATACGACTCCCATTATATATATATGGCGGTCAATCAACATATGGATCAAATGATGGATTATTTTGTGTTATTTCATTGAACTTTTCTTCAATCTGTTCTGCAGATATTTAAATTTGCATCTTCTGCAGAAAGAACAGAAAAAAATCGGAACCAAAGCAGCCAATCAAAATAAATGAACATAAATAGAATTTCTATCAATTTTCACTGATCATTCAATTGATAGAAAATAAATAATTGTTTAATTTCATGTTTATTCCATAGTAACTAATAAATTCATTCGACAGAAAATGGTGGATGATCATCTTTCCAATCATCCCACTTAGCCTGCTTGATACGGGCTATTTCACGCTCTTCTTCATTCTCCGAGTTGATATCAGGAGAAGGTTCCCCTGGTGTTGCAAATGTTTCATCATCTGGAGGAAGTAGCTTCGGCATAACATCTTCCAATGGTGCAAACACCTTATTGCATATCTCCTCTCTATCGATGCGCTGGAACCATAGCTTGCAAGGTGGTTCTTTCGGCTATTCTGGTTGAATTCCAGCAGCATGCACTTTAGCAAACGGAAATTCTTCTGTTGCAGCTCTAGCACTTGATCGTCTCTCTCTCATAATTCTCATCTACATGATCGCGATCAAGCTGTCCTCGTTCATCACCTGGTTTTGTAAGTTGAGACATTCGTTTAAGACGCTCTTCAAGTTCACGACGTTCATTGTAGTCGGCTACGGCACTATTTCTGCGTTCATTCGGGTGGAAATAATTCTTTTTCGGCGATCTTAAAGTGTACCATCTGATCAGAGAATGATGTCAAGTATGCAGAAGCAGATTCTAAATGAGATGGACGCTCGACACCTTGGAATTGCAAATGAAGCTGTCTGATGAAGAAAGGAATGAGGAAAAATCGCAGTATTGAGTTTCCAACACGAAAATGATCCCAAAATTTTTCTAATCTTTGTATCAAGCTGTTAACTTAAGTTCATTTTGCTGCTCAACCGTTTTAGCTGATTTTTTGTTAAGTTTGTTATAATCTAATTCGCAATGTTTGAAGAATGCTACAGGCAGGACGCCAAACTCAAATTCTGGCATTATGATTTTTGACAAAAGATTTTGGTTGGATACTTATAAAAATGACAATAGATTTTAAGTTCGAAATCTAGTCTGTTGCTTAACTTATGACTTTGACAGGTTATCTCCATTAAAGCACACATTATGTCAATGCCTCACAAGCGATTTAAAGGCGATCAGTCTTATTATTAATATTTACCAAACCATTATTGACGCACTCAAATTAAACTATAACGATAATACTAAAGTATAGACGTAAAATGTGAAAAATATTTGTAGCTACATAATATAATTTTATTATTCAAAAATAAATTATATATTGTCGAGATAATTGTTCCAGGTACTATGGAGAAGTGCTTAGTTATTTCATGATAACCATATATTGAAGACTAAATCAAATCTTAATGATTATTAAAAAGTTGAATTCAACCGTAAATAGCATGTTGCATAATAAATAGCATATTTATCTGCCATTTGGTGCAAATGATCTATATGCATTGGTTTTGTCGAGCCATTTTACTGTATTAATGTTGTACAGTCTTCTGACACATTTTTGACAAATGTCAAAAAATTAGTGTCATTATTTTTATCAAGTCTCAAATTTGAAATAAATTCTCTATAAATGTAAATAATTTTGATGTTTATATTATAATCAAGACGTATAGATTTTACCATATAAGTTTTGCAAGTTGAATTTGTTTTCGTATCTTTATATAAAAAAAAAAATCGAATGACTTTTGTTAAAATATATGAAATTTGACATGTAAAATATAAATTCCACTGTGAAATTTGCCAAGACGATGAGAATAATAACAAAAAATTGACAGGACGATATAAAATGACAAGGACGATAGAAGGAAAAATCTAAGAAATCTAAGGGATGGACATTACACGCATTCGCTCCAGTCCCGGCTTTGAAATGATGGCTGAAGCGCTTTGCGATCCATTTGTCTGCATCGTACAGAATTTTTACTCATCGAAAAGTCTTTCTTCTTTATCAGATTTAACATCATCAGTATATTCATTCCCAATGATACAACGAGAAGACTATTTCACTATAATACGCATGAGAAAAGATGGAAAGCCTATCCAGGAATGCTGCGCCTTCCTCAAGAACTATTTTCAATTCGATCCAGCCTATGTTGGAGGATGCATCCTTCGCCAATTCACTGAATTTGATTGTAAATTAGGTTTACAGGCAAATGCAATTGCTTGGCTGGCTCGATGGGATTCAATTAGCAGTGACTTTTTCTCATTAATTGCAACAGCGATTTTAAATTTTCTACTTGCAAGCGATGACGAACAAATAGTTTTCTTACTCAAAAATCTTATTGAATTTTATGCAAACAAAGGATTCACAGATATAAATTCCGAAGTTGTGCTAAAAGTTTCTGCTTTTGCAAGCGCAAAGCTATTATTCGCTCATGACTCTTCAGAAATGCTGCTTAATCTACTCAAAATTGCATTACAACTTAATAATAACGTATTTACAGATTTAATTTTAAATGGATTGATTAATGTTGTTCCTGCTGATACTCGCGTTAATTCTCAGGCGATTTTAAAAGCCATTGAGCCGTTATTTTTAAATTTCGATGAAATTGCTTTTAGATTGTTTCAGGAAGTCACACAATATAACTACAACGCCGAATATTACGAAATATTAGAGAAATTAGTCCACAAAATTGTCCACATCCTTCAGGAGCTTTCAATATCGCAAATTGAGTTCGAACCACAAACAATTTTCGAAGACAAAGCAAAAGTCTCTGATGTGATGAACGTTCAGCCGTCCTTGTTCCACAAGCTGTCCATAGGCATGGCTCTGCCGTCACCAGATGCTTTTGATTCACGTAATAAATATCATCAAAATTTATCAGAAAATCGGTCATTGAAAATGTTTGAAAAGTTGTTCTCTAACCTCCCAGAAAACCTTACGACGTCAGTTCTTTCGATGTTCTCGATATTAATGGATGATGCATATTCATCAAAAGGTTCTAGAGTTCGAATCATTATCTATTTAATCCATATCATGCTGGATAAAACGGATACGCCATTACCAGATAATCTTGTCCAATATATTTGCGAAAGCCAAATTTTTCATCCTTACCAAAACGTTTTTCTTACAAATCCATCCGAAATGAAGCATCTATCTGCCTTCAGGAACGACATTATTACAGTATTTTTAGCCAACCACCCAACAGCAATTGTTCACTTATTAAATAAATGCATTAATAGCCTTCTCTTATATACGGAAATAGTCGCAAGGATACAAGCACACGTTTCCTTCAATGAAATGCCGAGTTTTTTGACTTCTCACACAATTCGCAATTTTACAGTTGTCATTTTCTGCTTATTGCAGCATATACCTGAAAATCCGACGGAAACTGACTGTTACTACAGAGCCTGGTCAACGTTATTTTATTTCCTTATATCGATTTTGGATGATTTTCAAATTGCGGAAATTTTACTGCTTCAAAATCACTTTACTACACTATTTACTGCGCATATTTTTCAGCGAAAACTTGCACCTATGCTTAAGAATACTCTAAACAAGTTTTTCTCGCAGAAAACTTGTCCAAATCTCGATACTGTATTTAATTTCGTTAATTTTGCGACATCTGTATTCACATATGCATCAATGAACCAAAGACCATATGAAGAAGTAGTTCTTGACGTTTTAGATATATTATCTACAGCAGTCACACACAATCCTTCAACTGCTTCAACGATTGCATCAATTGTTCCTATAACTTTTACACACTTGGCTAACTTCCCGTCAACTTCTCTTCTTCAAGCTGTTTTATCAATGGTTTTATGCATATCCATGTCTGTTGACGATTTTGAATTCACGAAACCACAGATTGTTCAGCTCGATGAAGCCATTAAGAAGACAGAGCCAGACGGAACAAGCGAGCAAACGCAATTGATGTTGATTTCAATTTTAGCTCAAAGCAAGTCAGCAAACAACACATCAATGTTTTTGATACATGCACCTGCTTTCATCATCCTTCTTTTGTCTGCTTCTTCATCAGATCTTGCAAAAATTATTGTTTTCTTTGACAAACTCATCAAATTTTCAATATATAACTGTATACAATGCCACAATGGTGGCCTTGATCTATTTATCATTGACATGCTCAAAAATTATCCAAATTCTTTCACATTCAACGGATGGAACTTTCCAATGAATGTAACTGAAGAACAGTTGGATAGTGTCGTCTTTCCACTCATCAGATACATGTTTTTAACAAAGACTTCTTTAATTGTTGTCGAAAGATTTGTTTCTCTCGCTGTTCCAACGAAAGAAGAGAAATATCCCGAACTAGCAGAGCAAGTAATAACCAAATTGAACCAAACTTTGACGAGTGCTCCACGTTTGCCAAAATTAACAATTGCATTTTCAAATAACTCGCCAATTTTTGATTATCCGAGCATTCCTTCGGCTAAATTCCAGAATGGATGCACTTTTGTCTTCCAATGCATGTTTGATTCTGCTTTAACTTCGCTTTCTTCAGCTCAGCCGATGCTTCTCCACATTTTCGACGACGAAGACAACGAAATTCTTGTATTTGCGAACGGAACAACTCTATTTTGCGAAATACACTCAGAAGGCCAAGCATCAGCCGCAAATCTATATAATAATTTTGAACCGTGTAAATGGGCCTTTTGCGTCTTAATTTTCCATCCGCGTGGTGATCAGATGCGTGTGCAATTCTCTGTTAATGGAGAGCAGCCTTCTTTGTTCCATGTCAGAAACCCAACATTCAACAAAGAGACAATTCACTGCGTTGTTGGTGGTTTCAAGTCAAATGTTGCAGAAACATCTCCATTTACCTTCCTTTATCTCGGTCCTTACATGTTATTAGACGTAACTTTCTCTCCAACAGATATTTTGAGAATGTACAGCGGCGAAATACAACAACCAGAAGGAACAAACAATTTAACACCACTCCAAGAAGACTGGACACAAGAATCAGTTTTTCATACAATCAAAATCATTTCAGAGCGCAGCGATTTCTTTTCTGTGCTTGTTCCTTTCTTCAAGTTCCACAGCTTTGCACCTCCACACTTCTTGGAACGCGTTGCTGACATTTTGCAGCATATTCCGAAAGAATCAACGTTTAATTATTATCCTGTTGTCGCGAATTATCTATATACGTTGCCGTCTGAAAGTTTAACCTATCAATTCTACTCCAGATTTGTTCCTTTGGGCTCGAATTTGCCATCAGTTGATTTATTAACTCATATTCTCTTCAATGTTGATCTCTGGATAACAGCACCTGCACAGCAACTTGTAAGAATTGCATCTCACTGGTCTACTGTCCTCGCCAGCGGATTCATCAGCGTATTTAAGAGAACTTACACTGTTGCTCAACTTGTGACGATGCTGAGAGTCTATTTATACTATGAACCAATAGAAACAGAGATAATATCTACAAGGCCGCGTGCTCCTGATCTTGATGTCGCTCAGGTCAGACAATGTATGGACAAATTAATTTTTGCTCTTGCAAAAGTCAATTTATCACAAAAAGACGTTCAAACAATAGTCAGTCATGCTTTCACTGTACAAGATACTAAGCAAATTCCCGATATTTTAGGAATAATTAAATCAATTGCTCCATTAATCAAGAATGGTGATAAAATAGCCTATCAGCTACATTTCCTGTTCATCAAATCCAAAGATCCCAACATTTTAGTTGGAACATTACACGCATTGGTCGCATTATGCAACGGAAACATTGCACAACACGTAGAACTGATTCTGTTTTACATCAATGTATTGCATATCAACAAGCCGACACTAGATTTCATTCTCGAACTCTGCACAACGAATCCAGAAATATTCCCAATTGCAGCATTCATCGCATCAAGACTAGATGATATCGCATGTCAAGCTTTCGCAGTTGTTTTCTCGGACACAGTCATATTCCAAGAGAACGCGCAGAAACTCGTCAAAGTCAAAGCTTGGTACGCGTTTCCAATCATTTGTGCGATTTTCTCACCTATATCAATTCCTGCAATTTGCTCAGCACTTTTTGCCATTTTGAACAGCAATTGGCACTTTTCTGTTTTTGACGAGCTCTGCATTTTTGTTGATAGGCTTGGATTCGCTGGTTATCCGATCAAAGAGCTTAGGAATCACATGCTGAACAAACTAGTTGACTATTCACTCGAAAAGAAATTCAACGGACAAGCATTAACTAATGTTGTGATGCGTGCTTCTAGATATCTTTTGTTTGCTTTCGTTCCTTACATACACGCGTCTATTCTAATGAATGCGTACAAGACATCAATATTCGGAGAGAATCAAGACTTAATTGTTCCCAACACAGCCAAGATATCCATCCTAGATATATATGATATGATGAAGAATCCTTCATGCAACTTAATTTTCAGAGTTGATTCAACATTCAGCAAAGATTTGTTATTGAAAGTCTCAAAGCTTTCTTCTTTGATTCCTCAGTCATCGAACTCTACTGCATCTGTCTATATAGACTTCTTCGACTACTTCGCGTCGAGAGATGGTTTGTCAGAAGAAGCCAAATACGCGCGATTAATGGATCTGACACCAAAAGTTCACCAGTTGGCAATGGTTATGAATTTGAGTTATCAAGAGTTTTTCAGCAAGCAATGCACGTCTGACTACAAGTATCTCGAATATCTCAAAGGCAGGGCTGAAGAGATCCAGAAAATCGATGACTCTTTCGTTTCAATTTCAAGCAATGCAACCAGCATCTGCCACGGAGCGAATGAAAACATGATCTGTGTCAGAGAAGTCAAAACTGCAAAATTCTCAGAAACGCATATGAACGAGAACAGCGTCTGGGCCGGTTTACAGCCACAGCTCGAAGAGAGGCTTTCGTCTGTTATCTGTCATCCATTCGTTGCACCACTTTACAAACTTGTTGGTCCAAGACCGAAGAAGAGAAGAATTTTGACGGTTGTCGGCAAACCGCTTTTCTTATGTGATGTTTTGTTAGTTAAAATCAAAGGAGAAACAAAGGCATCATTCGCACTATTCCCTGACTGCGTGCTTTTCAAGTCAACCCACAAAGAAATCAAGATAAATCTCAATGAACTAATATACGTTTTGCACAGAACAAGGAGACAAAAACTGACATGCTTAGAATTTGTCAAAAACGATTTTCGATCATATTTAGTTGATTTCGCGCCAAAGAACTTAAAGAACATTTTGCCAAGACTCGCGCAGCTCAACGGCATTCCAAACTGCATCGTTCAATTCCAGCTTTATCCGATTTTCTTCTCGAAGCGAGATTTGACGAACGAATGGGTGAACGGCAGGATTTCCAATTTCGAATACTTGATGTATATCAACTTCTTCGGCGGACACACATTGAAGTGGGCCTCATCATATCCAATACTGCCCAACATTTTCGCAGACAAGTACGGAAATCTCGATGACAAAGCAACATACAGAGATTTCCGCAGACAAAAGCATTACGCGATTCGTCCAACAGCATGGCTACGCGCTTTCCCACCTTACTCTGTTTTCTTCGAAGGAAAAGGCCATACTTGCTCTGTTACAAGCGCGGACTCAACTGGTTTGCATGTCGTTGAGAATGTTCAGACAGACGAAAGTGAATGTTTCAGCGAATCAAGAGTCGAAGAAACAGATGATGACCTCTCTGAGTTAGAAATTTCCATGAGAGATCCAGTTGAACTTGTTCCTGAGTTCTTCACATCTCCAGACTGCTTCCAGCGCCAAGAGCAGAATCCAATTGAGTTCGTCAGAAGGATGAGGAAAGGCATCGAGAGTCCATGGGTCACTTCACAACTTCACATTTGGATTGATCAAGTCTTCGGCGTCGACCAGCAGCAGAGCTCGAGAACACCTCAGATATTCTCCGTTCCTCATCCAGCGAGAGCATTACCGAGACTCACTGTTGCAGACAAAGCAGAGAAGTCATTCAGAATTCCGGCGACAAAAATTGTCAGGGCATCGATAGAAAGCGACGGAAATGGCGGCTATGTTATTCGTGGATTCAGCACTGACATTGGCAGCTTTGAGTATAGAGGTGGCCAGCTGACAATCATCAACAAGTCCACTGATCCTCGTCTAGTTTTCATCCCGTTCCAAGGCGGCTGCGCGATTGTCAACAACCAGGATGCATCAGCGACACTTTATTCGAACAGAGAAATGCATCTTATATCACCAGTCCCAGAAGCACACTTCTATGGAACAGGCTCAATGTATGGTGCGTGCGCTGGCCTTGGAGGATGCGCTTATTTGCTCGATGGAAAGACAAATCAACTGTTTGGTATGTGTCACGTTTCTCCAGAATGTCCGACATGCATTTTCTCGTCCGACTACTTCAAGATCACAGCTGTCGGCGTCAAGAGCGGATCAGTCATTTTCTACGATTTAGTCAGAGGAACACACATCAGGTCAATCAAGCTCGGATTCACACCAAACAGAATCATCATAACACGTGGAGTTGGTAGACTCGTTGTTTTCGGTCTTAGTGATTTTGTCATTGCCAATCTTCGTGGAGAGATTTTGATCCAGAAGACTACATCTGAGCTTCTTGGTTGCGACATCACTGCTGTCTGCAGCTGCAACATGCCTGCTTTCTCTCCTTACATGAACGAGGACTGTGTTCTCATTGCAGATGCGAAGAGGAGAGTTATAGTTATCGATGCAATGGAAGGAACAATCATCGGAGATCAGATTTGCACATTGTCTGCACGTCCAGCATGTGTTGGTATCATCGAAGAGCCATTTGGAGCATTTACAATCGCAGCAATCGGAGAAGATGGAAAGGTTATTACGCACAGTATTCCATCACTCAAACTTTAACTTTAATACTGTTGTATATATATATTATAGATTGTTATTTGTTAATTTGTCTGTTTATGTTTATATAAATAATATTTGATCATTGTTTATTAATTCTATGTTAACATCATTGTTGAGTTTTTGCTATTAATAGATTTTTTATTGATTGAAAAGATATATTTCCATTGTTGTTTCAGTAAATTTACAAAATACATATATTAGGAAATTTATATATGTTTTGTTTCCAATATTTTTGATTGTGTATGAAATAGGAAAAACTGCTTGGCATTGAAATGTTGAAAAATGTGAAAGCGATGCAGTTGATTTATCAACAATTGTATTGGTAACTATAGGATTGTAAATATCTGGTTGTTTATCGGCAATGAAACAATATTCTATTCGGAAATTACCGCCACTTTTATCAAAACGATAAGTATTTCTTGTATTCCCAATGAAGCTGCTATTAGAAATTACGGTATCGATATTTTGTGAGCGTATTAAAACACAGTATGTAGATTTGGATCCAATATTATTTAGAAAATTGCAAAATCTTATTTTTAGTGGAGCCAATGAATTCCCACTCAAGCATCCTGAAATAAAGTAACTCCTCGATACTTGTGAGTTATTCGAAAATGTTGAATCGACAATAATTGAATCACTTTTTAAAGATTGAAATTAAATAAACAGCGCCCATTAATCTTTGCAAATGATTCATTTACATTCGATATATTGACAGAACCTGCCATAAATATGTTATGAATACCTTGCTGTGTTTCTGCTCCAGAAAAAGAAATTGAAGAGTCATAAAGATTATTTTTATTAGTATCAGAAACAGTTATGTAACAAAATACACCATTACCTGATGTTTGAGATCGATAACTGCAAACTCTTTTCTGAGCAAACTGTCCATGAGGTCCAAAATATATCGAACCTCCATGACCTGAGCTCGAACATTCTGAAAATGAAGTGTCTTCAGTAAGAAACTGGGCTGAGTCTTTCGATGATGAATAATAGATTGATGAGTTTTTTAATTCTTCAAATAAACAAAGTTTCACGAAATAACGGGAAATTTCTACATTGTTTATTGAGCGTGAGCCATCACTAACTGTAACCTGTGGTTCAGTATTTGGATAGAAATCCTCCCATTGTCCTTTGATATGAAGCAATGGTCAAAGTGCTAAATAAAACAATCATTTTTGCATATAAAAAATAATAATAAACGTTCGCGAAATTCTGAAAACTCATAGAAAATTTGATAGCTTTTCAATTTTAAATTTAAACTTTCACACTGAAATAATAAGACTAACAGAAAAAAATGAGGCTTAATTAATACTTGAGCAAATATTATACTATGCATCATATATTTAAAATGATGTTTCGAGATTTAAAATTCAAAACAAAATGTATAAAGCATTCGTCCAGATATCACTTTAAAGGATTAAACTAATATCTACCAGATGCATTAAATATTAAAAAGGAATAACAAATAACAGTTTATAAAAATTAAAATAACAAACAATATTTATATATATAATCGATCTAGTATTTCCATGGATCTCTCTGCAATTTCGAGCCATCTGCGCTTTTTGGTTCGTAATCAGTAATTGGCGAAGGTATATACATCAGTCTAGATGCGTGCGACATGGCGAGCTTCGATTTCAAAAGATCTAAAACTCTCTGCCTGTTTTCGATGTCTTTCTTCGCGTGGTAGTTTAACTCGTCGAGTCTTGTCTTCCATTTCGTCTTCAAAACACTCATCTCTCTCTTCTGAGAGCTCCTCATCTGGTTGAGTGAGCGTCTGTACTCGTCGTTAAACTTCTCCCTTTGTGCGTCAATTTCCTTCTTTTCGAGATAATCCGCGCGTTTTTTGTAAGCGATAGCATCATCATATCTGTTTAAGAAAATCAATTTCTTCTCTTGGTCTCTAATTGACAGAACTGTCTTGCTGACTTTTCTATATGGAGCAGGAAGCTCTGTAGGCCATGTCTCCTTGAAATCTTCAATTTGTTGCCGGTGATAATTTTTCAAATCTGATTCCGAGTCTTTTTGCATTTGAAGTAAAGTTTTTCGCTGATTGTTGTAGTAATCTTTGAGTTCTTCTAAATTATCTTCGAAGTCTGCGATTTTTCGTTCAATTGAAAGATAATTTCCAGCATTTGAAATTTTTCCAGGTGTCTGATATATTTGTTGCTTAATACTGTGTATAATATCGTATATACTCTGTGCTTGTTTGTAATTTCCTTCGTTAACTGCTCTAGTTTTGTCTATTTCGAGAATTGCGATAATATCTTGCAAAGTTGCTGTTGTTGGAGCTGATGTAAACACGGAATTGATAATCTGTGGTTTTTCTTTTGTTTCTTCTTCAACTTTTTTCGATGGTTTTGACTTTTTCGACGATTTACTTGATCTCGAGGAAGATCTGGAAGTAACTGACTTTTGTTGTTCTTCATGGTAAGGTGATATCAAGCTATTTATCTCTTTTACGATATTTTGAATGCGTATTACCGTTTGTTTTCTTCCAGTATTCATAGCTTTACTTTGTTCTTCAGCTAATGGCTCAAATAAATAGCCTAAATATGGCTCTGGGACCCTAGACACATTCATTCCGTCGAGCAAATTCGAAACAATCAACGCTAGATACTCTTTGTCGATTGTTTCGCTCATTTTAAGAGCCCTTCTTATTTTTATCAGCCCCTAAAATTAATTTAAACGAATCTAAAGATTTTCATAGCTCCCACATAAAGCTATTTCCATGATTCTTGCTTCAAACTTTATACTTTCCGATCATTATCTTTTTGATATTTTATAAAAATGTTCAATTAATTATAATTCTTTATAGATTTCATTTATGTCGTATGAACTTTGTGTAATTTTAGTGTGATTTTGAAGAAATAAAAAAATAAAAAGTATTGATTAATTTGTCTATAATTCATGATCTTGGAATATCTTTACTCAAAAACGAATGATAACTGCTCATTTCTTTTGCTGGAAAATGCTTGAGTGGAGGAGTTCCTGAATAGCAGCACTTGTCTTCTTCCTTGCCTCTTCAAGTCTCTTCTGGTGAGAGGCTGAGAGTGGTTTGTCGCCACGCTTAGCCTTGAGCTCTGCGATTCTCTTGAGGTCAGCATCACGCTTAGCCTTTCTTTCTTCGGCCTGTCTCTGGAGGAGTTTTCTGAGTTCTTCCTTATCAGCGGAGAGGAGTATCTTTCTCTCTTCCTCCTTCTTCTCCTCTGACTTTTTCTCTTCTGGTTCCTTAGACTTCTTCTGCTTCTTCTCCTCTGTTGGCTTCTGCTCTTCTGCCTTCTTCTGCTCATCCTTTGCAGCAACTGGCTTAGCAGCTTCTGGCTTCTTCTCTTCAACCTTCTTAGCTTCAACTTTAACTGGCTCTGGCTTCTTTTCTTCAGCCTTCTTAGCTGCTTGTTGTTGTGGCTTCTTATCTTCAGCCATTGGTTGGTCCTTGACTGGCTCTGGCTTCTTTTCTTCAGCCTTCTTAGCAGCTTGTTGTTGTGGCTTCTTATCTTCAGCCATTGGTTGGTCCTTAACTGGTTCTGGCTTCTTATCATCAACTTTTTGAGCAATTGGCTTCTTGGCTTCTGCCTTTGACTGGGCCTTTTCTTCTGGCTTTGTCTGCTGAGCCTTTGTAGCAGCTTCAACCTTCTTTTCTTCGGCCTTAGCTGGCTGTTGTTGTTGTGGCTTCTTGTCTTCGGCCTTCTTCTGTTCAGCCTTTGTAGCAGCTTGCTGAACTGTTTCTGGCTTTGTTTGAGCCTTTTCCTGTGGCTTGGCTTGTTGTTGCTTGTTATCATTCTTCTTGTTCTGTTGCTGCTGTGGCTTAATTTCATCTGCTTTTGCAGACTTATCCTGCTGTGGCTTAACTGGGACGACAACAATGTCATCGTCCTCTTCAGCAACCTGTTGAGGCTTCGATGGGACGACTTGGATCTCATCATCACCTTCGAACTCTGCTGCCTCTGCACCGAACTCTGGATCTAAGTCGCGTGTCTTGACTTGGAGCATTCCCATTGCGCGTTCGAGAGCTGCCTCCATGGCTGCCTCCTTCTGCTTCTGTCTTTCCTCGTTGATACGGCGCTGCTCGGCCTTCTTGTTGACCTTGCTTGGTGTTGCTGCTGCAGCCTGCTTCTTCTTCTCTTCAGCGGCCTTTCTTTCCTGTTCGGCCTTCTTCATGTCTTCTAACTTCTTCTGCTCTTCGCGCTGTTTCTTCTTAGCATCGGCGATTTCCTTCTGCTTTCTCTTCTCTTCGCGTTTCTTGGCCTTCTCTTCGAGTTCCTTCTGCTTGCGCTCCTCTTCCCTGGCCTTCTTCTCAGCGTGGAGTCTTTCCTCTTCAGCCTTTCTCTCGGCTGCTTCCTTCTCGCGCTGCAAACGCTCCTGCTGTTCCTTCAACTCTTGCTCGGCGCGCTTCTCTTCTTCCTTCTGGCGCTCTTCCTCGATCTTGCGCTGGTCCTCCTTTGTGAGCTTCTTTGGCTCTGGCTCAGCCTTCTTTTCTGCTGGCTTTGGAGACTTCATCTCCTGGAGCTTCTGTTGCTGCTGAGCCTTCCTCTGGTCCTTCTTGGCACGCTTCTCGTTAGCCTTCTGGTCAGCGATCTTCTTTTGCAGCTGGCGCTCCTGCTCGATAGCGTTGCGCTTCTCCTGTGAGATGACTTCTTGCTCGAGCTTTGTGACTTCTCTTGCAGCCTGCTTAGCGTGTTCGAAAACGGCCTTCTCGCTCTCGATGAAGTCCTTGACGAGCTCGATGAGGAACATGTCCTGCTCGGTTTCCTCTTGGACTGGAGCTGGCTGAACGGTCTGCTTTGTAGCGTTCTTAGCTGTCTCCTGGAGGGACTGATTAACCTTCTGTTCAAGCTCCTTCTGCTTCTGCTCATTCTGCTGCTGTTGCTGCTTCTGAGCGGCCTTGCGTTGTTCCTCTTTGGCGAGCTTTCTGAGGCGCTGCTCTTCCTTGGCCTGTCTCTTAGCTTCGCGCTTCTCGAAGTTCTTCTGATCCTCGATGCGCTTCTTCTCAGCCTTGATACGCTCCTCTTCCTCCTTCTTGCGGCGCTCTTCCTCTGTCATCTCTGGGACCTTTGGCTTCTTTTCTTCAGCCTTCTTGGCGAGGAGTTCTTGCTCGATCTTCTTTTCTTCCTCGAGTTTGCGTTCCTCTTCGATGCGCTTCTGGTCCTCCTTTGTCATCTTCTTCTCTTCGACCTTCTCAGCTGGCTGCTCAATCTTCTTTTCTTCAGCCTTCTGTTGCTGCTTCTCCTGAGCCTTCTGCTGCTTCTTGGCATCTTTCTCGGCCTTGGCCTTTCTCTTTGCCTCTCTCTGAGCGAATTCTTCGGCTCTCTGCTCTGGAGTCTTTTGCTGCTTGTTGCCCTTCTTGCCACCCTTGTTGTCCTTCTTCTGCTGCTGAGTTGGCTTGGCTTCTTCTACTGCTGGTGTTGGCTCTGGCTTGGCCTCTTCAACAGGCTTCTGCTCCTCAGCCTTCTTTGGTTCCTCAACTGGCTTTTGCTCATCCACAACTGGTGTTGGCTCGGCCTTTGGTTCTTCGACTGGCTTTGGCTTGAGAGCTTCTTCAGCAAGACGCTTCTTCTCTTCTTCTGCTCTCTTCTTTTCCTCTTCAGCACGCTTCTTTTCTTCTTCGGCGCGCTTCTTCTCTAGGGCCTTCTCCCATTCTAATCTGTTCTTGCGCTCGAATTCTGCCTGGCGGGCTTCGCGTTCAAGGCGGCGTTTCTCACGTTCTGCGGCCTTTCTTGCCTCTTTCTCCTTCTGCTTGCGCTCTTGCTCAGCTTTGCGGTTCTCACCTTCCTTGCGGCTCTTCTCCTCTTCGGCCTTATTCTGGGCTTCCTCCTTCTCGTCGACCTTCTGGACTGGCTCAGCAGCCTTTTCGACTAGTTCAGCCTTTACAGATTCGATTGGTGCCTCTTCAGCAGTAGCTTCTTCGAGAAGATCTGTTGGGATTGAGCGTTCGACGATGGTTGCCTCGATTTCCTGCTCTGGGACGTCGTCTGAAGCTTGTTGTTCAGCATTCTCGCCTAAAAGCTCTCTGAACTGGCGCTCGTGGATGGATTGGATCTGCTTCTTCTGGTCCTCGCTGATCTTGCGCTGATCATCCTTTGTAAGCTTAGACTTTGTATCCTTGGCTAATGTTTCGGACTTGTTTTCAGCCTTAAGGCGCTCTTCCTCTTCGCGCTGCTTCTGAGCGGCACGCTTTCTCTCTTCAGCTTCGAGTTTGCGCTTGCGCTTCTCTTCGTCTTCCTTCTTCTTTCTTAAAGCGGCAGCTTCAGTCTTCTTTCTCATTTCCTCGCGTCTGGCTTCGCGGATGCGGCGCTCTTCTTCCTCCTTGCGGAGTTTCTCAGCCTGCTCCTTAGCCTTGCGCTCTTGTTCAGCCTTCTTTTCAGCGGCCTTCTTCTCAGCCTCCTTGCGTTTTCTCTCTGCCTCGCGGGCTTCTTCCTGACGCTTGAGGGCTGCAATGCGCTCCTCTTCGCGCTTGATCTCAGCGAGTCTCTTGGCCTCTGCCTCTTCGCGAGCGCGTTTCTCTTCCTCTTCTTGGCGATGCTTCTCAGACTCAAGTCTGTTCTCTTCGAGAGCCTTCTTTTCGGCTTCGCCTCTGGCGATGATGTCACGAATCTTATCCTCGCATTCCTTCTCTGCGTCAACCTTTGTCTGCTCGCATTGTTGTTCAGCTTGCTTGACTTCATTCTCGACCTTGGCGAGTTGTTCGTTCTGCTCGACCTTGAGCTTGTTGAGTCTGGCGATTTCGTTGCCGACTTCATTGTCCTTCTGGATGAGTCTCTCTTCTTCAGCGTTGCGCTCCTTTTCGGCCTTCTCGTCGGCAGCCTTTTCTTCTTCGTCTGCCTTAGCCTGGGCCTCCTTTCGTTCCTTCATTTCCTTTTGCTTGCGCTCAACTTCAGCAACAAGGTCCTGTGGAACTTCCTTTCCTGCAGTCTTAGCGAGTTCGATCATCTCGAGAGCCATATCGATCTCTTCCTGTTCCTTGCGCTCTTGTTCGATTCTCTTCTGCTGCTCCTTGAGCTTCTCTGCCTTCTTAAGGTCTTCTTCGACCTTGCGGCGCTTTTCTTCTTCGGCCTTTCTGACTCTCTCTTCTGCGAGGAGCTGCTGCTGTCTCTTGTGCTCATCCTTGTACTTCTTGTTGCTGGCCTTGAGATCAGCAATGATCTTATTCTTCTCGGCGATAAGTTGGTTGGACTTTTCGCGCTTATCCTTGAGGTCTGCCTTGGACTTCTCGATCTTGGCATCCTTCTCGTCCTTAGCTTCCTGGATTTCGCGCTGGACTCTGGCGTCGATCTCTTCTTCGGCCTTCTTCTGCTTGAGTAAGTCAGCGAGGTTTGTGTTCTCAGTGATTGTGTACTTGCCGGAGACATCAATGCCGAGGTGCTCGATAAGCTGTTTCTCGATGAGCTTCTGCCTCTCCTTCTCGCGCTCTTCGTTGATGCGGCGCTGCTCTTCCTTGAGAACGCGCTGGCGCTCTTCTTCCTCAGCCTGTGATTTAGCAGCTGCAACCTGCTTTTCAGCTTCGCGCATTTCCTTCTGCTGCTGCTCCTGAAGGCGCTTCTCTTCAGCTTCCTTCTTCTGCTTTTCTTCCTTGGCTCTCTTAGCGGCGAGCTTCTCCTCACGCTGTTTCTGCTTTTCGAGGCGCTTCTGCTCTTCGCGCTGCTTCTTGGCTGAACCAACAATCTGCTTCTGTTCAGAAGCTGCCTTCTTGGCGGCTTCTTCCTGAGCCTTTCTCTCAGCTTCGGCTGCAGCAATCTTGGCCTTGCGAGCTTCTTCGATGCGGCGGCGTTCTTCTTGGCGCTTCATCTCTTTCTCCTTGCGCTCTTGAGC
>MRSU01001725.1:0-35952 GCA_008369845.1 Trichomonas gallinae
TCTTCACAGAGGTGATGACTGGTGGAAACTTTGAGGAAATTCAAACTAACAAATCATTCTACAGATTAACAGATGCAACAATGGCTCTTTTACAAGATACAGGAAACTATCGTTGTGATTATAAAATGGTACAGCCACTAATATGGGGCAATAAGGATTCAATTGACGGAAAATTCATCAAAGATTTTGCCATTGGTCCTCCACAAGAAGTATTTCCAGAATATTATACAACTGATGGTAAACTGTATGCTCCAGGAACTCTATTTGACTACAAACATTATGGAAAATATTCATTGAAAAAATTTAACTGCCAAGGTGGAGATAGTGAAACTCAGTATTGCAAATCTAAAGAATTTTATAATCCTAAAAATTTCGATGAAATGTATGAAGATCAAAATCCAGATTACATGTCATATCCTATACCAGTTGATTCCTGCGGCGTTGGCACTGCGATGATTCCCAGCACACTAAAAAGTGGTACACTACAAAAATGCGGAGAATACAATTGTAAATCCGATTACAGCAGCTTCACTTTCAACCTCTATTCTAACTCAACACACTATAAACAAATCACATGCAATAAATCTACAGCTGGATATTCGAATAAGTTCAAATACGACTGGCATAGAACACAAGATACTGTTGAACCAAGATACGTTTGGTGTCCAGATCCTGAACGTTTCTGCAGAACTGTTAAATTATACGAATCTCATTTCACATCTAACCCTTATGCGAAATATTTTTAGTGTAAAATAAACATTTTTTTGTTTAACGAATTGGCGTAATTTATATAATAGCATTCAACAATAAATCAAATTATTTCGTGAATGAAATTATATCTTTTTTTTTTTTTTTTTTTTGGACATTTGAGATTAATACTATCATGATATAAGTATTTTATTGATAAAATAATGAACTTATTCCATATAATTAATTCTCTCAATTTGATATATGACTTTCTTAACTGCCCAGATAACAGTAGTTGATGTAATTCAAGCTACAGTTGGCTGGGAAGTCTAGAAAAGTGGATATAACGTAATATTTAGGAAATTTTTAAATTCTTGCTAATATTTACTGGAACTACAAGCTAAGAGCATAAAAATTGTATTTTAGTCGGTTGTAACAGCAAATACAGAAGAGAAAAGAAATGTCGAATATATTGTGGAGTAATAATGATTTTTTGCCGCAAATTACCAATATATTGTTCCAATAAAGCAAAATATGATGTATTTTAGCGCTAAATTATGAAATTTGCATTTGAAAGAAAAAAGCTATGATGTGTACAGTGTATTTATGTTCATCATCCACTCCAGTAGCATTAAACCAATAAGTTTAGGTCATTCTCGAATGGAAAATCTTGAAGCAGTAAAAGAAAAATTAAAATATTATATATACCCCCTGCATAATAAAATTAGTCCCTAATGAATAAAATTGACGCTATAATTTAAATGACGAATTATAATATGAGCGAGTTCTGCACACTGGAAAACATCGATAATCTGTGCAAGGACATCTCTTCTTGGTATGATCTCTATTATATGAAAGAAAAGATCTGGGACTACAGGATTCAGGAAGAATTTGCACCAAATTTCGATAAATACGCTGGTGGAACTAAAGGTCGACTTATATCTTACTACCCGTTCGGAAGATTCGGAGGAAGAAACAGAAAGATCTCTCTTTTCGATCATCGATTTATTCCAGCTTATAATATTGAACTTACCGGCGATATTAAAAACGCATACGTATACGTAGCGACAGATGATCGCGTTATTGCCATTACTGTTTATGAAAGTGAAGTTTATTGTGAAACTTTTATTAAAAAACGAAAATGTTCATCAGTTCTCTTGAAAGATCTCGCTGCTGACTCGATAATTGATGTCAGTTTCTGGGACACCGGATGCCTCATATTAACTAATGGCGATGCAAATGATACAAAGAATATTTTTTATTTAGCCAATTTCAAAACACTTAAATTCTACGCAAACTTAAGATCTGAAGCAATACACATCCTCACTATCCCGCCAAACTATACGAGTGATGGAAGCCCAATTTTTTACGCGTGGGGATTAGCTGAGAAAATTATTATTGGAAATTCATCAAGTGTCACTGAAATTCCGTTACCATCAACTGTTACTCAGTTCTGTATTAGCCATAATTATGAGAATGCGGCTCTTCTTCTAGGAAATGGAAAATTAATTATGCTTAGAAGCAATTTCCAAGAAATATTGAACGAAGATAGTGATAATGATATCGGAACAAATGAGATTGTTTATGGAATGACATTCTGCGGTGACTTAGTTTTGATATCAAAAAATGAAAACGTTGAAATGTGGTCTTATAAAGGCTGGGTTGATAATATTGAAGCATATAGAATCCCACTGGTCTTCGCAGATGATACAAACGCATTAATTTTCGATTCTGAAAAATTAACAAGATTAACATTGGTTTCTGAAGATTTATACCGAACAGTACAAAAATATCCTGCAGATATATCCTATAATTTGCTCAAAGCTTTCATCGAACAAAGAGGAAGAGTCATTGATTCAATGCAAGTCAGTGGCACTTTAGAGCCAGCAATCCAGCGCTTAATTGAAGCTACTTATAGCACATCAGATGCCAGAATCCAGAAAACACTTGTTTCTGCAGCAAGCTATGGATTGTCCTTTATCAATAACAGGTCATCAGATCAATTGAGCAACTGCATCAAGAACCTTCGCATCGCTAATGCCCTGAAAAGCATGTTAAACATCATCATGCCTGCAAATGACTTGAATATTCTTCCACTTCAAACTGCGCCGATGAAATTTGCTTATCTAGAGAAGTTTGACATAGCTATTGAAGTTGCCAATTATCTTATGACTGAAATTCCAAGCATTATGACTGAATGGTGTGCTTCAGTCATGGAAAAATTCCCAAATACAGAAGATGCGATGAAATTGATCGAAAAGCGCAAAGATGAATCGTTGTTTAATGCTGCAGACATCGCCAAATGTGCAAAGCAGCTCGGAAGGCATGAATTAAGCTTGAAATTAGCTTTAATGGAAACAAATCAACTTCGCTTAGTTGACTTTTACATCCAAAACAATGATATTCATGCAGCACTGACAACAGCTCTCGCCAGCCATGACACACTAAAGTTCATGAAAGTCTTAGAATTAGCTCAAACAGACAAAAACATTGCAAAAGAATTTGCAAGCGAAGATTATCCTAATATAGCCTTCATTGTTCAATTCGCCAAGAAGAATCCTGACGCAATAACGTTCTTCCAGAACCTCGCCGAATGCTCCAAAGATACAAGTTTACCAGGCTTCACAGACGCGAGCCTTAAAAGCGTCTACCAGAAGATATTCGATGACAACCCTGTCGCACTGAGAAAATTAGCCATGAACATGACCCTTAAAGTGAAGAATATGGAAGGTTTGGAAGCAGAACTTGCGAGGTTCAGCCAAAAAGCGAAGGATAAAGAGAGCAAAACAGCTTTAATTGAATCAGCAAGTCAGATGCTTGAAAATGCCGTCAAACATAAGACTGCTGCCGAAGGAGCTGTCAATGACTACGGCGGTGACCTAAAGGACATGCCACTCAACAAAGTCATCAAGGCTTTGGTGGACCAGCATGGAGTTAAAGTTGCCTATGATTTCGCAACTAAAAAAGTCAAACTGGAGAATCACATGTTTACTAAATCTGCCATTGACGAGAAAGTCGCTCAAGCAATTATCGTTAGATCTGTCTTCGAGTTGAACAAGCTGAGCCTTTTGCCTGAATTGGCGAGAGTTTGTCCTGATCAGAGAAATCTTGTTGTCGCAAATCTCAGAATCCGCAAACAAGAGAATAGCATTGAATCATATATAAATTCTCTTCAAAATGAAAATCAGAAGAAGGAGCTTCGCGACATGATACAAGACGAAACAAAATTCAGCAGAGCTTTCCTCGGCGAAAAACAGATATCATCGAAGATATTGTTGAAGTGATGAATCTCTTTATTTATAAATGTTTATTTATGATTTTTAATGATTATTATTTAATAAATGCATGAAAAATATGGAAAATAAAAATTAAGAATTTAAAAATGGCATCAATGAATCAATAACTTTTCATTTATATAAACTTAAATTAGAAAATGAATGATTTTTTGTTTAATTATGATTTGAATTTTGTAATCCAGAGTCTCATATCTTCAGTTGAGTTGATGGATCTATTAAATTCAAAACTTATAAATCCATGATAATACATATCAAAAATGATAATACATATCAAAAATATGTTAGAATTATTAAAAAAAAATAGATATGTATCGCATGCAATTTATTCATACATGTACCTTGTAGATGCTATGTCTCTGCATGTGAAGCTCTGGTATTAATCATAATGGTTTAAATTTAATCTCATTTCAGTAATATTAAGTAATATTGTAGAAATGACTATATAAATGGTAATTTTATGTTCTAAATTGCAAAATATTCAATCTCTGAGTTTATTGTAAAATTCAATGTTTTACAATTATTTACCCGATTTAAGAAAATCAATGATTATAATGGAAAATGATAGTCCTATCATTTTTTTCAACTGATTCTAGAAAAGATGAATGTATTCAAAAAATAAAATTAGAAAACATTCAAAGTCGTCATGGCTTGAATTACTCTCATTAAAAGACGATGGACTGATTTACCAAATTAAATTAGTATTATAAACGATCTAATTACTTATCAAAATTGTGAGTCGACTCAAATAATTCGATAACTTCTGAAAAATTAAATTATAAGAGAAAAAAGAAATATTTCTGAATTTCCGAACAATTGTAAACTTAGCAAAACGATGAAATATAATAATATGCACAGAAAAGAACAATACAAACACAATGGTTGCCAATTTCATTAATTGAGGAGGTAAAAAATTAAATTAGTATCTGGTTAGTTCATTTTTCATATGAAGTGGCTCTGGACTAACACCACACAAGTCGGATTCGGCGAAAACGCTGTCGCAGATCATCTCGCAAAGTTCGTCGCGCCAAAATCTAAAGTTCTCGTGACATTTGGTGGCGGATCAATCGATAAGAACGGTGCACGCGACGATGTTACGAACGCACTCGCAGCATTAGAGTGCGATGTCAGATGGGAAGGTGGAATCCCTCCAAACCCAGAATACACGAGATGCCTCGAGATCATCAAAGTCGTCCGCGAGTGGAAGCCAGATCTCCTCTTGGCGATTGGCGGAGGATCAATTTTGGATGCGACAAAGTTCATCTCAGCAGCATCTGCTCTCGATCCATCAATCGAGCCTTGGGACATTCTCGCGAAGAAGATATATCCGAAGAAGATCACTCCTGTCGGATCAGTGATGACACTCCCAGCAACAGGATCAGAATGGAACTCGAATTTCGTCGTCTCGCGCAGAGAGACAAACGAAAAATTGCCAGGCGCAAACCCTGTCTTGTACCCGAAATTCTCTCTCTTGGATCCAAAGTACACAATGACACTCCCAATTAGACAGCTCAAAAATGGTCTCTTCGACGCGATGTGCCATGTAATCGACCAGTTCCTCACAGGAGACAACATTCCGATGATGGACAATTTCTACATGTCAGTCATGCGCGAACTTGTTGACATCTCAGGAGAGCTTCTCAAGGAGGGATCATCGCTCGAAGTCCATGGAAGACTGATAATGGCTGCATCTTTCGCACTCAACGACATATTCGCCCTTGGAAGAGAGTGCTGCTTCGGAATCCATACAGTCAGCCACACGCTCACAGCTGAGTACGGAATTGACCACGGAGCAACACTTGCAATGGTAACACCACACTGGCTCAGGGCATTCTTCGAGGACAGGAAGTACCTCATGGCAAGATCAGCTGAAAGAGTTTTCGAAATCCACAGTGGAACAGATGACAAGAAGGCAAACGCTTTCATCGATCACCTCCAGAAATGGATCATCTAGATCGGACACGTCAAGACAGTCAGCGAGTACGACAGGCTTACGCACATGGTCCAGTCAGGCGATGTCGACAAAGTCACTCAGATGGTCATGAAGGCAGCAGGCGCAAAGACATTCGGATGGCACAATCGCGCAAACGAACAAATTGTTCACGAAATCCTCTCTAAAGTCATGGTCTAAAATTAAAACCATTTTCACAAATGTATTATATTCAAAGACTATGCATGGATTTTTAGTCTTTAATCTGTTTATTTAAATAGTATTATCATGAGAGATGTGTTCAGATCATTGCAGCCAAATATATATTTGTTTTTCATATTTCCAAATGATTACTTATTAGAGAATTAGAAAAAAAATTATTGTGATTTTGTCATGTAAAGTGTCAAAAATTGTTTACAAAACTAACCAAAAAAAGATCTGTAACAAAAGTGACAAATTGATATCGTTTGAATGTCAAAAAAAAATGAAATTGACCATTGGTTTTGACATTTCGCCTGTAAGTTTTCCTTCATAAACAAATGACAATCACAATAGTTAGAATGTGAAAGAAATGATTTTATTAAAATTCTATAATAATTTTACGGTTAATCATTGAGAGTAATGATGTCTGTAGTTTGTAATGATTTGGTGATTTAATGTTTTCGACTTTTAAATGAAATTGAAAGAAAATTGCTTAATATTTGAGAAAAGAACTTTAAGCCCATATTTACAAAGTGTCAACAATATAGTATATATATGTTGTATTATAAGAATACAAGGGAAACAGGGCTAATTGCAGCAACCTCCCTTCTGTTGTTCTTTCTGTTCCTTAAGAACAACACCAGAACCATTCTTACCCTGTGGAGCTGACTCGCCAGCCTGATCCTTCATGAGTTTTCCGACAGCCATCTGGAACATGCGGTCGATACCGGAACCCGTAGCAGCACTTGTTGCAGCGTAAAGAGCACCATGTGACTCAGCGAATTCCTGTGCTGTAGCTTCAACAACAGCGCGCTGGTCTTCGAGGTCAACCTTATTAGCGCAAACGACTATGATAGTTCGGCTGTCGGCATTGGCCTTAAGTTCGTTGATCCAATAAGCTACTGAATCGTATGACTGCGTGCGTGTGATATCGAAAACAACGATTGCAATCAAAGCGCTGCGATAGTACATTGGAGCAAGTCCACGATAAACTTCCTGGCCAGCTGTATCCCAGATGAGGAGTTCTACTGGTTGGCCATCGACAACAATGCTTTTCGTTACGAATGCAGCGCCAATTGTTGGTTTAACACTCTGTGGTGCCTTACCAGAAATATATTGTGTAGCAATTGATGTTTTTCCAACACCACTGTCACCGAGTAGGACAAGTTTAACAGATGTTGCTGAGGTAGACATTTTTTTGAAAAAATTGACACATAACCGTCGGTTGACACCTTTATCGTTTTCACAGTTTTACCAAAGAAATATGATTATCTTCTAAAATACAGGCTATATTTTAAATTTCGTGAGTTTTTCGTTTGATTTCATTCGAAATTTCTATACAAATAATTCAAAAAAATTATCATAAAAATATGATTTTTCTCTATAAATCTTGATTACATCTTTAAAATAATTTATAAAATGATATTATTTTAAATCTACATTTGGTATATATTCATAAAATCCAATAATTTTAATTTTGATCTGATTTCAAAGAAAATGAATCAAAATAATAGCTAATTGTTATAAATATATGATTTAATGGTTATAAATATTATAGGTAAATAAAAGAGAGCCAATAAGATGAATAGGATAACGAGATATTGAGGTTAACCTTATTTACTCCTTTAATATTTTTCCAGACCCTTAATAAGAGGCAAAATTTTTCTTTGAATCAAAAAATGGATATAGATCGAAATATACGGCTTCTCGAGAGCGGTGAACTTCTCACGGAAAAGGAATTTTCTACGTTTGAGAAAATCAAAGCTGCTGGAGCTTGCTTTGATCCTCAAGTTATTTCAAGAGTTGCTGGTGGATGGGTCAGAGACAAACTTTTAGGCAAACAATCTGATGATATCGACATATGCATTGATGGATGCACTGCTGATGACTTTGGATTAAAGTTATCTCAACAATTTCCAGAAAACACAACAAAAATCATCATTTTACAGGACAATCCTAAGCAATCAAAGTTCATGAAGACCGTCAGAGTCTGCATTTTCGGTGATACTTGGATTGATATCTGCAATTTAAGAGGTGAGGGAGATGTAACCACGCCATTAACTGATGCTTTGCATCGTGACTTCTCTATTAACGCTTTATTTTACAATATAACATATTCAAAGGTTGAAGATTTCGTTGGCGGAATTCCAGATTTAAAGAATCAAGTAATTAGGACACCAAACGATCCAAATCTTACGTTTGCTGAAGATTCACTTCGAATCATTCGCGCTGCACGCTTCCATGCTCGTCTAGGTTATCGCTATCACGAAAGCATATTCGAAGCAGCAAAATCTCATTTAGCAGACTTTGAAGAAAAGATCACAAAAGAAAGAGTTGTTACAGAGCTTACTAAAGTCATAGAATTGAACGGATTAATTGACTTTCTAGATTTTATTATTAACATTGGTTTCTTTGAAGCAGTTTTCGACCCATATCACATATTTTCGATCGATCCACTACAAGCTAAAGAGCGTCTCCTTAAAGTTTTATCAAGATCTCCACCAGACTTAATTTGTCCTCTCGCACTTGGCGCAATCTTCATGCCAATACATAATACAGATCGCAGACCAGATCCAGAGCATCCGAAACATCTTTGCGACCCAGTTGAATGGGCAATTTGCAGAGCAATGAGAATGCCCGTTAAATCAGCTGAAAATGCTAATATTCTCGTTCAAGGTGCAATAACAGCAAATAGTGTAAACCTTACTCGTAAAGAAGCTGGTCATTGGGTAAGAAAAATTGGAGAAATTTGGCCATTAGCGAAATATCTCATTTTAGATGATGCAGAGTTCAAGAAATGCGAAGAAAACTTGTTTAAATTCATTGAAAAAGAGAATTTATCAAAATGTTATGATATGAAATGTTTAATTAATGGAAAAGACCTAGCAAAACTGCTTGGAATCAAACCAGGAAGAGGTTTTCAGAAATATGTCGATGAGTTAATTGACTGGCAGCTTGATCACCCAACAGCAACAAAAGAAGATTACGAGGAATATATTAGAAACAAATAAAAAATGTATGTATACTTTTTAATCACATACGCACATCTATTGCTAATAATATTATTCAAGATTTAACTTAATATTTAATCGAATATTTCTCATTTAATTTACAAACATTGAAATCAATCAAAATAGTTTAAAAATATATTTAGTTCAAGCTATAATAAAAAATGACAATAGTGATATTATAAAATTCATAAATTATAATTTTTTTTTTGCAAATTTGTGTGTGAATTCAAAATTTAAATACATTTACATTTGAACCAAAATGAAGATAGATAACTTGGCATGCTTCGAACATACTCAAATTAAGTCATGCATTGCCCCAAAGAGTGTAAAGCTTAATAAAAATAGCTGTTTCTCGAGATGCTATTATTTGACAAGTCTAACTTTCGAAAGAGGTCAAAATTGATTTGTGTTGAAAATTCAGCATTCGGATACAGCAATAATCTTCCTTCAATTGTCATCCCAGAAGGCTGCAAATAGCTCCAAAATAGTATTTTCTCATATGTCAAAGTAAAATCAATTTCATTACCAGCATCATTGGAAAAAAATGATTACAATTACTTTTTCAAGTGCCACAGAAATAACGCAAATATCATTAGATGAAAACAACCAAAATTTCACATTAACAGACGATGTTTTGCTGACAACAGCTGATGGATCATCAACAATTTACATTGTCACATCTATAACTTCACTAGCAGTTTCTGCACCAATGAAAACAATCGGTATTTCTGTATTACAAGGGTGTTAAAATTTGACGAGTATAACTGTTCAACCAGGAAATCCGAGCTACTACGCAGAAAATGGAGTTCTCTATGAAGAAAACAAGAGATGTCGTAGGCGTTGATGGAATTGTCACAGCAAACATTTCAGATACTGTTACATACATTGGAGAAAATTGCTTCGAGTACTACTCAAAATTGACAACTGTTAAATTCGGCTCCAAAGTTGTAACATTAAATGGAAATTGTTTCCATGCCTGCTCGAAAAGTATTGAACTTACAGCAACAGTATAAACTATTGGAAGCAGCGCATTCTTTCATTGCACAAGTTTAACATCAATTAATTTGCTCGGTGACGCATTAGAAGATGTTGGTTATTATTCTTTAAATTTTGACAGTATTGACTCAATCACAACTGTCAATGATTTTGCATTCTCAAACATCAATTCTTTAAATCTTCATAATTTAGTCACCATTGGTAGTTTTGCATTCTACAATACAGAACATCTTCCAAAAACATTAAAGTCAATTGGAAGCAAAGCATTCATTAATACAGATTTATTGTGTATACGGATCAAATGATCTCTCAAAGCAGCAAATTGCTGTCAACGCAGAAACAATAGTTAAAGTCACACAAAGCTATTTGATGCCAACATTATGTGTCACATTCTGACTCATGCGAATCTCTTTTCCATACAGGAATGAATGATTATACAGTACAAAAGGAAAACTCATCAAAATCATAGGAGGATCAATCACATTTAGTCCTTTAATATCCATGTAACTCTTTATTTTAATAAAAAAATATCTAAAAGGATAATAGGGATGTATCTTTAGAAAATTATCATAGCTCCAGATATAAATGCTTGTTAGTTCGGAAATAGGCTGTTAAATTATGAATTTCATGTATTTTGCTTGTATATAGCAAAACATAATTTTATTATATTATAGAATCAAGCAATTTTAATTATATTAAATGGTTATATTCTGAAAATAATTCGGATGTTTGTTATAAAAATAGAGATATAAAAAAATTATGATGAGCCAAAATATTATTGCCATGTAAATATAATTTTTTGACATTTTAACGTCTTGTTGGATGCAATTTGATTGGGATAATCTCCAACGAAATACGATAAGGCAGTTGAAAGCAGAAGCAGATGCTTTATCGATTTTCATCCCACATCGAGCTACAAAAACTGATATTATTCGAATTTTAGAAAGTCAGCGCTCAGACCTTGAACAACCACTTGCGAGGCCATTATTATCGAAAGGAAATTACATCGAAAACTCATCTCCGCCAGATAA
This sequence comes from Trichomonas gallinae, assembly GCA_008369845.1. Lineage (NCBI taxonomy): Eukaryota > Parabasalia > Trichomonadida > Trichomonadidae > Trichomonas > Trichomonas gallinae. The sequence goes on from MRSU01001725.1 coordinate 11,150, forward strand.
AGTCGATATTCATCAATCTGCAATCGAATCAATGAAGAGAAACTACTTGCCGTCTGTACCACGAGATATGTTAGCAGAAGTTATAGTTAAATCAGAGTCTCCATATCAAAAAAAGTTCAATTTTTCACCAGTTCCAAGCTCTCCAACGAATATTCCTATTTCTTCGCCAATACTCAAATCTCCAAGTATATCAGAACGTTTTGTCCCATCAATGCTCCTCGAAGACTCAACGGCACCAAATTCAGCATTTGCATCTGCAAATTCATCGCGTTTGCAGTCACCTCTTGTTGGATCTTATCCTAAAACTAGCATTTCAAATAATAATGAACGCGTAATGACGCCGATTATTTCCAATGAAAGATCAATAACTCCAATTCACGTGCCTGTTCCTTCATACGGTTCCAACTTCAGAGTAAGCAAGATAACTAACTTTTTCTTTCATTCATTTTGGATTTTATCGTTATTGACTTTCATTGCAGCATTTTCTGTTGGAGAAGCAATTTTCGCTACAACATTGTTTCTCATGTTATTTGTGATGATGTACATAATTAGAAGTATTGAAATTAATCACAAAGCTCGTCGATTGGCAACGTATTCTTTGAATCTTGGCGATTTTAGCCAAGTTCAGGGAATATATCATCCAGATAAATCCATTTATAAGAAAGCAGCATCCCTCATGAGTAGAAAATAATTTGTTTGTAAAAATATAGATTTGATTTCTTTTAATTTTATCTAAATTAATCAAAATATTATATATTAGGAGCAACAAACTCAATGATATTAAATTAAAAAAAAGAAAGATTCGAAATAAAAACTTTTTTTTAAATCAACATAATCTATAAAGTTACAGAATCATTAATATAATAAATAAATATATATATTAATATAATAAATAAATACTTATATGGCACCATGGTTGATGAGAATGTCGCGAATTTTAGTGAAATTTTTCGATTCTGCGATGTTTAGTGGTGTTTTGTTTTGCTTGTCTTTGATGTTGAGTTTTGCACCGCGATGGATGAGGTATTCAACACTTTCGAAGCCACCTACATCAACAGCTTTGTGAAGTGGTGGTTAAACCAGAATTTGTACAATCATTTATATCCAGGCCATGATCAAGGGGATATTTAATTACAGCAGCATGATTTCCTCTTGCTGCACCATGAAGACTTGTATTTCCATTTTTATCTTTCCATTTAATTTCGCATCCTTTCTCATGGAGATACTTGAGTACTTCAAGGTGTCCCTTCCAGGCTGCATAATATGAACAGTTTGCGTTATCAGATGTTTTTGAATTTACATCACATTTAATTCCAACAAGATATTTGACTGTATCAAGATGTCCTCCTTGAGATGCAAGGATAATTGCATTGAATCCATTTACAAACGTCGAATTTATGTCGTATCCTGAAGAAATGAGTTTTCGAAGATCATCTGTCATACCATCTGATGCTGCTCTAAAAGCATCATTTGACTTTGTTTTTTCTCGATTGCTGTCGTTGCTGTCTTCGAACTGTTTAGGGTTAACAGATGTCTTTATACAATATCTTAAAACTGAGCGCCTCGCATGCAGATTGAATGAACTCTAAAAAGTTATTGATTCCTTCTTCATTTCTAGAGTCAAAGCTAACACTAATTGATTTAAATACGCTGATTATGTCTTCTACATTGTATTGATCTTTTAATCCTTTAAAAATGTACGTTCCTTGTTTTGCATCAAATTTTGCTTCGTTAATGATTTTTAGCATGTTGTCGAAGTCTACGTAAACACCGAAGAAGGTATCGTTGGCGATTGTTTCCCCAACAGTCTTTGCACACTCTTTAAAGTCGAGCACCGGTAATATTTTAAAGTCGTAATAACCTTATTAAAAATTTATGTTGGCAAAAAAATCCAAATAGCATTTTTTGTTTGCTATTCAGGACAATAAATATATAATTAATCATAAGATGCTTATCATTATGCATAGGGATGCAACTTGAGAGGAATTGCAATTTGAGAGGAATTGAGAGAGAAAACGATTAAAAAGCCCTCAAATATAGGGGCCACCTTTGGGAAGCAACTTGTCCAAATTTTTTCTCATAAAAATATAGGGGCCACCTTCGGTCAACCAGTTTATAACTTTAGTAATTTTAAATAAATTTAGAAAATAAATTAGTAGATGAATAGTTTTACTGTTCGTGTCTAGTATCATGTACATAAAAGCTGGTACTAAAAAAATTCTCGAATAATCTAGCTTGATTTTTGAAAATTGTAAGTAGATTTTGCTGAATAACACTTGAATTATAATATGACAATATGACATGTAAATTATTAAAAAGAATATTACATGACATATTTGACATGTAAATAGTGGTAAGAAAAGTGACGATTTTCAATTTTGTTTGGCACTATTTTTGCCTAGTAAATATTTTATTTGTCAAAAAAATGTAAATCAATAAAAGGTTATTTTTGCTTGGAAGATAGAGAAAATGGAGTTTGGGAAATTTCCAGAATATCTTCAGAATTTGCATCCCTATTATGCATAAATGATGAATCAAAAAAGCGTCATTTTTGCCAGAAAAAATATTTCTTGAGTTTTGATAATTGAGAAAGAAAAAGTATGCACCGCCCGGGAATCGAACCCGGACCCCCACCTTGGCAAGGTGAAATTCTACCATTAGACCAGCGGTGCTTTACATCGATTATTAAAATTATATATTTATTATATGATCTAATCTTATTCTAGATTTTTTATTTTATGATAACATTAATCTGAAGCACGTTTCTAATTAAAATACCATGGAATCAGGAATATATTTCATCGAGCTTTAGGGAGTCCAAAGTGTTAATGGATGCACAGATAATGTCATAAATTTGCGCGATTTTATGGCGCAAGCGGTTCATTTCGAAATTTAAGGTTAACGTCGATCATTTTTCCTTTTTATTGGTGACCATTGCAATGCTCCATCTAATTGCTCTGCCAATAATCCAACAGCAGGAGGCTATAATGGTGGAGGAGCTGCACGTTTCGATGCTAACGATAATGATAATTCAGACTGATATTAGACTCGATGATAATGACATCACCTCACGAAATATCGTTGCAGCAGAAGGCTCTGGTTCAACCTTTGATACATTTGGAGCTCCTGGAGGAGATCTTACAGGATACCCAATGAACTGTAAGTATTTTAAGACTTGCATTGAACCTTCATTAACTAACCAAACATCATGATTTGATGTTGGCATTGAGGCAGAGTTAGGAGTTTCTTCAAATGGATCGAGTTTTATCAGTTGTTATCCAGGCTGCAATTCGATGAATAAACTAAGACAGCCAACAGGAAGTCCAGTTCATTATTCGAATTTTGTGTATACGAAACCAATGATGTATAATGGAAACAAAACTTTCCTCAATCCAATCGGCGAATTTGAAGAAGGCCACATTGAAAATAGTGCCATCAAAATTATTCGATTATTTTAATAATATAGAAGTAACTGTGTGTGTGTCATACATAATAGTGCTATTTTTATATTCTTTTTGAATTCATTTCAATCAATTTTCATGAATTAATTTTTATATTTCAATATAAGCTAAATATAGCTCAAAATATCCTATATTAGACGCAAAATAGCTATACAATGGTTGATGTTTAAAAAATAATGCATCATATTGTATATCATAAAAAATAAAAACAATAATTATGTGATGTAAAGCATGACAATATATTGTTTATAATGTTGTCTTCGATTATATTGGTTAAAACTAGAGAATAGAGCAATGAGATTCATCATTAAAATTAGTTTAATATGTGTTAAATTTATGATTTGAATATATTGTTGTTTTTAATGGGATTTTTGTCAATAAAATTTAAAAAGATGCTGAAACTAAATATTTCAGATTCAGATCATTGATTTATTTACATGTTTTCATGTAATTAGTTCGTATAATATTTTGGAAAGAGTATTTTTGGCCTTTATATAGGCTTAACTTCAGGTTTCTTCTAGTAAAATAGCCAATTTCTGACAATAAATTTTGGGATATATATATACAAAATTTTTAGAGATATACTATACAGGTGCGAAACAATTATTGAGCAAAACAAATTAATCCGGTTTAATCACGATCATATTTAATGATTAAGGGATTTTATGGCAAAGTTTAATTTCAAAAATTCATTGAAAGAACGTATTTATCCGATACAAACGTCTCTATTTATGTCACTTTTTGACATAAATCTGAAGTCTATTTTTTGATTCAAAATTCGCGATTTATTATTGAACAGGATTCACGTAATAATTACTAATTTTCATAATTGACAAATTTATTATGTTATTTCAAAACTTTTGGAAAAGTTTGTAAATCTTGTCTGCCATGAGTCATGTTTGATTTCATCGATATTGTGATGCTAAACGTTGAATATTTGATGTTGTTTAGCGAATTTTTGAAAAATTATTAATAATTTTGTTTGTTTTTATCAGATTTTATGCACTTCTTTAACTTATGATTGTATCATGCATGCTTCGAACCAGCATAATGAAATAAGTAAATAGTGAATAGTTCTGTAGAATTTTGAAATTTCGAAATATAGAAGAACTGGTTGAAATATTTGGTACTTTGATTGAAGGGGATGCCATAACTTAATGGCACATTGCAGAATCGAGTCAATGATAAGCTTTGTTGAGAACGATAGAAAGATCTTCCAAGTATCATCCTAATCTGAAGTAAAATAATTTCTAGTATATATTATTATTTTAGTAGATAATATGAAATTTAAAAATAAAATTGTTTTTCATTCAAATTTTATTTTTCGATTTTTTCGAAAAATAAAATTTGAATGTAAACATTGACATTATATTTTCACTTTTTTGAATTGAAAATTGAAAATTTTTAGGAACATTATAAAATAAAAAAAAAAACCATTTAATCATAATTTACTTACTCGCAACATATATTAAAATGGATTTTATAAATCGAAATTAAGAAGGTCACCATGGATACAATCCCAATCAACAAGTGACAAATCGCTATCTAGTGAGAAGCCTTCAGTCTGTAATGGATTGTCGAACGAAAATTCTGATTTGATATTCATGGATTGTTTATCACCTTGGTTGATGATCTCTTTGAGATATATGTCTGGGAATACAGTGCATATCTGGATCCAGTTTTCACAATACCAGCATATTAAAGCCTCTGAAACTCTTTTTGCATCTCTATCTAATTTGATGTTGAGTTCTCTCGAAAAAGCAACTGCTAAACGGATCATATCAGCCTTTTTCTTTAATCCAGGCAATGAACTAAGATATCTTTGGAGATATTGAAAAAGATTGCTCACTCTCCTTCTACGTTTGTCAATCATGCCTCGATACTCTTCGTATTGAGGAGATATGCATTTTTTGGGCGGATCTCTCTTTATAACAAACATTCCCACTTGATTATTCGAACTCATAATGATAATGATAAGTTTCAAAGAAATTGCCAAAAAGTGACGCATATGGATTTTTTCTATTATATGATATGTATCATATTAAGGAAATAAAAAAGGAAATTTTTCTCTAATCAGAAAATATTTAACGTTCATTTTGTAATTACTTTGAAATATTGATATATAGTCTTAAATATTAACTATTTTTTTCAAAACTAAACATTTACATGTAAAAAAATATTTGATTGTATGTGCTGCATCATTCAAGGAAGTGAACAATTATACCAATCTTTAAGACACGTTAAACAGTTTTTCATAATTAATTCAAAAAAAAAAAATTTTATATGACAAAAATAAAAAAAGGACATAATAACATGTTTAGACTTTTATTATATTTTTTCAGAATACTGGATTTTTTAAAATACCTGAGTAATTCAACTATGTATAGTTCCTGAATAGTATTTAAACCGTTCTGAAAAGTAATTATTCATAAACATGAATATTTAAACTGTTCTGAAACATGAATAAAATAAAGTAGAAATTGGTATTTTTGACATGTCAAATTTTGCCGATCTCAAAAATTTGAATGCGTCATTAATGTCGTTGTGTTTCTTTGAAACATCCTAGATAAACTAGTCATAACTATGTGAAAACTCGATCATAGTGTCATGAAATTCACAAGTATCATGTACTCTCGACTATGCACCATTTTCAATGTTATCTTTCATTATTTATTGCTTTTCGTAGCTGCTAAACATTAAACTCTTCATCTAATTGTTATCGATTAATGATTCAAAGAATAATTTTCAATTTTCCGTAAAAAAATCTTTTTAATTTTTCAATAATTACAACTTACGGAGAAATCTTTTTTGCATTATGGTTAAGCACAATTTTTTTACGTTGGTTGTTACCGTGCATATAATAATTGACGATAATTTACAATATTTTTCAAAAAACGAAAATTCTACGGATTATAATTCTTTCGGAACATTTTGAGCGCTATTTTAAAGCTTGTCGAATCTATTATATAGCATTTCATGCGGCATTGAAATTTCCAAAATTTTGTTTCGAATTGTTCAAAAATGAAAAGTGCATCAATACAAATGAAAAAAAGAAACATATTTATTAATTCAAACCAAGTATGAATTTTTACGTGAAGCTTGAATGAAAAATTAAGTTAAACAATACTTGCTAAATAATTAAGTGGTATATAAAAAATTTGTACTATTGACAAAAGTTGATTATAAATACCACAAATAGTTACGCATTATAGTTATTTATATTCTTATTCTTATGTGGTACCATGAAGTATTACATCAATAAGATAAAGATAGTGTTCATGTCGTGTGTTGCAGTTAAATCTGAGAGCACAAACAATGTCAAGAGAACCTTCATAAATGAAGCGTTTTGCAACACGATGATCTTGATTTTGGTCAGGATTTGATGATTCACAGAACACCGTGCTCAGATAGTCAAAGTTCAGAGCAAACTGATTTGTTGAAATTAAGTTTGTGTTAACACCTTCTGAGCCAACATCGCATTTATTATCTCCTATGAAGCATTTGACGATTTTAATCACATTCTCTTGTCCGTAAAAAAGTGGACCAATATTATTACCAATAAAGATATCTTCTTCGACGGTGCAAGGTTTTCCTCTCAACGCATGGACAATATTTGGGGAAAAATTATTCACAACATTGCATTTATTAATTTTTGATTCTTCTTTACAACTTTCAAATCTGATTACAGAGTTTTCGCCTGATGTGCAATTTGCAAATGATGATAGAAGACACAATGGAGAATATGGGAAATGAGAGCGAAAACTTGAAGTTTGAATTGCTTTGCATTCAGAAATATTTGTGTTAGAAAGAGAGAAACACCCATGTTGAAAATCACAAGCTGATCCTCCTTTGTATTCATCACCGCATGAAAAAACTGTAGAAGAATTCAAAAAATTCTTTTTTTTAAATTCATCGGTTACAATCATTTCTGAAAAATGTCCCAAGTATGATGGTGCAGATGTAGAGCAATTTTTCCCACAAACACGGTTCAAGCAGCATTGGCCTTCATATACAAAATCAACAGCAGGACCAGGTTTATAAATTTTAAAATAGTCCGTAAAACTGCTCGATTCGATTAGAAGTTTGTTGTGAACTTTGAATGAAATAAATGAAATAGCACGATCTGTGCCACCAGAAAATGTGCAATCATGTGCATAGAATTGGCCATTTGAAGGATTTCGCCCGCCATTGAAAGGTGTGAAACTGCCGTCGTAGAAATCATCCCAATCAAGATTCATCATTCCTTTTGTTATCTTTTTAACTCATATAAAATATAAAAAAATTAACAAAAATGTGACAGTTTTACAAACGGTTTTGTACTGACGATAAAAATCATTGAAATACGACTTGACAGAAAATAAGCAGAAAAGAAAATATGTTGATTTTGAAGATATATTTAGAAATCGTCATAGTTTGTTGTCTGTATTGGATTTAGCAAATGATAAATTTTAGAAACTATGTTATGATAAATATTATGGAATTTCATGAATTAAAAAAAAATCAAAATTACTGTGTTTTGAATATTATAGAGGATAAAATGTACCAATGAAGAAAATCAATCTAAATGATATAATTTTGTCTTGTATTATTTATTTCTGAACTTGAAAATATGAATATTGTGATTTAAAATACTAGAAATCTCTTAAATTTAATTTTTAATTTTCTAAATTAATAAGATTTTATATCAAAACAAATAAATAGATTTTAAAACAAAGAAAAAGTCAAATAATATAAGATATTCTCGTGCATAAAGCAAATTATGGATGATCCTCGTTCTTACTAATTAATAAAACATGATATAAGTGAAGCTAAACTTCATTTTTAATTTGTTGAATGTATTCTAATATAATGGATGTAGTGTATTGGATCACATCTAGAATTGAACAGCTCTATGGTGTGTCTCTGATTATATTGCTAATTTAAAATAATGAATTTTCTATAATTTAAAAGCAACAGTAATGATGTGTTACTTTGTTTGCTGTAAGTATCCTACAATTATCATTTGTCATAATTGCCAGTCTAGCTGCTTCTGAAAAGATTTCATCAATTCCACTTCCAGTTTTAGCTGAGCAAAAGTAAATATGCTTATATTTTTCAAGTAGCATGGTGTTAATATCATTAATACTTGCTGGTGGCTCTGCTTCAATGTCAATTTTATTAATTGCAATAATAATCGGAATATTTTTGGCATAATTGACGGCCTGCTGATTCCATTTCATGATATGCTCAATAGATGACGAGTCAAACAAAGAAGCTACGATGATCACACATAATGCACTTTTAATATATAAAGGAGCAATCGAATGATATTCTTCCTGTCCAGCTGTATCCCATATACTAAGTTCAATGTTGTCATTGTCGAGTTTTATAAAAATTTTACTATTTCCAATACCAATTGTTGGTTTTTCTTGGCGAAATTCACCAGATAGTTTCCTGTTGCAAATAGATGTCTTTCCAACACCAGCATCTCCAAGGAGGATAACTTTATAAGTTTTCTCCATTGAAATTTCTTTCCCGGTAGAAAAATCATTTGTCATGTAAAATTAAAATTTTGTTAAATAATTACTTTACTTGGCAGAAAATTATCACAAAATCATTTCATGTTTTGCTCTTCCTTGTAATGTATTTTATTAAAATATGTAATAACGGCGTTTATTTTATTAGGATTTCTTGTATATAATGCATTCATTAGTAACACTAATGATAAATATGATCAGCAAGTTATTGATTTTTTAATAATGCATTCAGATATTCTTTCTAATGATAATGATTATACATTTATTGTAAAAATGGCACGGAATGTAAAGTATTTTGATACGCTCAATTAGAAATATTGGAGTTATATGTTGAAAATAACTACATCTTTTCATTTATAATAACAAAATTTTAGATTGTTTATTTTGCGTGAACAGTAATTTTTCCGTTTTCCAGACCATCTCCAGAGACCTCCAATGTGATGTCGCCTGGCTTATCTGATGCCTGGATGATTACAGTTAGCTTGCCCATGAAAGCGTGCATTTTGGTGTCCTGGAATGAATCTAATGACGCTGAGTTACCATTGCATGCAGCTTTGTATGAGCCAGCACCTGTGACTTTGAAGTTGAGAAGTGTGCATTCGTTCGGGCACAAGTTTCCATCCTTATCGACAATGCTCACTGTTACGTAAGCCAAATCCTTCTCATCGGCTGTGATTTCAGAGTGCATTGTCTCCAGAACGATGTGATGTGGATCTCCTGCTGTCTTAATCACCTTCGACATTTTTTCTTCGCCCTTTTCATCATAAGCAACAACTTTGACTGTGCCAGGCTCATATATCACGTTGTTCCATCTCAGTCTGTATCTATCTATATTTGATACATTTGATTTCGTGAGTTTCCCTTGGCTCTTTCCGTTGATGAATAATTCCGCTGTTGGGTAATCAGTATATACCCAAACAGGGACGTTCTTACCACTCTCCCAGTTCCAGTGTGGAACAATATGTAGTGTGTGGTCGTTCGTGTTCCACTTCGATCTGTACAGATAATATCTGTCCTTTGGAATTGAAGCGAGGTCAATTATACCGAAGTATGAAACATGGCTCGGCCAGTCACTTGCTTCATACGGAGTTGGCTCTCCCAAATAATCGAAGCCAGTCCAAACGAATCCACCGATAGCATAGTTAGTGTCATCATATTTAGCGAAGTCGTCATCCGGAATGTTTGACCAGCTCGTGTATTCAGTGTCATAACCGTTTGTCTGCAGGTCAGGATATTTGTACATATCGTGGAAATCAGGTGGGAACTTGTAGACGCCGCGCGAGCTCACTGCTGATGTTATCTCAGTTCCGAGGATGAGCTTCTGTGGTGAAATCTTATAGAAGTCTTCGTACAAATATAGGAAGTAGTTGATTCCCAATATATCCAAAAAGCTGCCATAACCGTTCTCCAAGTCGTCATAAACTTCGTTGAAACCAGCTGTTATTAATCTTGTTGGGTCTTCTCTATGGCAGATTTCTCTCAGTCCGATGATGACCTTGTATCCACTGGCTGTGTGTTGTGTCGGACACTCGTTGCCAAGGCTCCACATCACGATACATGGGCTGTTCCTGTAGTGATGGATTGCGTTGATTATATCTTTTTCTGCCCACTCAGCGAATAACCTGTGGTAGCCGTTCTTGACTTTGGGGGTGTCCCACTCATCGAAGAACTCAAGCATCATCATGAAGCCCATTTCGTCGCATAAGCTTACTAATTCTGGTGTTGGCATGTTGTGAGATGTTCTTATTGCATCGCAGCCCATGTCTTTGAGCATTTCAAGCTGATGACGTAAGCCTTTTTCGTTTACTGCAGCGCCAAGAGGACCTAAATCGTGATGATTGCAAACTCCTTTAAATTTGCGAAACTTGCCGTTCAGAGCAAATCCTGTGTCTGGAATATACTCAATTTTGCGTATACCGAATGTAGATTCATAAGTATCAACAAGATTATTTCCTAAATAAATTTCCGATATGGCTGTGTATAAGTTTGGTGTTTCAGGACTCCATAATTTTGGATTTTCGATAAGAAAATTCTGCTCAAATGGAGTTCCTTGCATATATTTTCTTGTATCATCTCTTTCAACGACAAGTTTGCCATCTTTTGTCTTAATATGTGTGAAAACACGAATATCTTTGCCGACAGCGCCTTCAATATTTGTTTGGACCCTTACAGAAGCATATTCTTTTTCAACAATCGGAGTTGTGACTTGTGTGCCCCAAACAGGTACGTGCACAGCTTCCGTAGTCACCAAATGCACGTTTCTGTATAATCCAGCGCCCGGATACCAACGCGATGATTGCGGGAGATTTTGTAAGCGAACAGCAAGAATATTATCACTTCCATCTTTATTTACAAGCTCAGTGATATCGAAGTAGAAGGAATTGTAGCCGTAAGGCCAATATCCAGCAAATTTGCCATTTACAAAAACTCTTGCGTCAGCCATTGCGCCATCGAAAACCAGCGTCGTGACCTTGGAAGGATCAGCTTTGAATGTTGTTCGGTACCAGCCAACGCCTACCCAAGGAAGTCCGCCTGTTATTCCAGAACTCACTGTGGCGACACCTGTTGATGTCTCGTAAGTAATTTGATCATATGATGGTCCAAATGGTCCGTAAATTGCCCAGTCGTGAGGAACTCTAACAGTTTCCCAATCGGAATCATCGAAATCAACATCTTGTGCATTAGTTTGCTCGCCTTTGATGAATTTCCAGTTTTTCTCTAATTTCACTGATGTTCTAAGAGAAAGAACTGAAGCAAATATCAAAAACAAAATATTTTTGATGAAAAGTGACACTAAAAATCACGAAAAAAATCTAATTCATCTTCTTTCGAAAATATTATAGGCGATTAGTCCAAAAAATCATACTCATACATACTAAATAGAAGATTCGTGTAGTATAGTATCGTATGACTATATATAACATTTTCAATTTCTTAAGTACATCCTACAAAATGATGATATTTAGGATGGAATATTGGTAATATTGTCACTTTTTATTATATGAAATCCTATCAACCAAAATATATATTTTCTCATACTATTGGATGCCATTTGTCATCTATATTATTATTTTATAAAAAGTATATCTCGAAAACAAAGAACAAGGCTTGAAAAACTGGATTTTTTGTAATCTTTCACGCCCGTATAATTTGTATATGTTAAAAAAAATCGTTTAGAAAGGACAGCATTATTTACTATTAGCGCAATATGTTACATTTATCACGCAAGAAGGATTTTCCTATGGAAATTAATTTGAAAAATTTAATAATTTCAGCTTATAAAGTGATAAATTTATGTGTAATTTATCATATAATAATTGTTCATAAAGATGTAAAAAAATAATGACACTTTTTAGAAACACATGTTTATCGCGATAAATATTTAATAATAACTGTGATAGATGTTGATGATGTATAAAAAAATTTACATTCGATATGTAAATTATTCAATTTAGTCTATTAACGTTATAAATGAAAATCAACACAGTATATATTATTTGAAGCGTATCTTTAAAATGATGTTAGAATGCCGTTTGAGAGGCAGCTATGTTTGAAACATTTTTTGATCAAATTTAATTGTGCATTTTGTTGGAAAGTATATTATATTCCATTCAAAAAAAATCATTTCAAAAAACGTTATTCTCAAAAAGTAATCATCGGTCTTTAAAACATACTCATTCCCGTTTTGCAGATTGCCATTTGAGAATTAATGATTTTCAACACATATTCAAAAAATCGGTTGATTTTGATTCAAATTTTGAAAAATGTCAAAAAAATCTAATTCAAGATTTAATATATTATAGAATACCATTCAATTCAGAGAAAATAATTATTATAATTTTATGGAAAATAGTCATTCAATTCAATTACAAAATGTTTTTGCTTCTGTCTTTAAGCAAAGAAGAAGAATATAAAAAATACGGTGTCTATAATGGAAACTACTTTGCTGGATACTATAATTTTGCGATAATTGGAGCACAAGGAGGCAAGGGCTGTAAAGATGGTAAAAATATTAACGGCCCAGAAGGAGGCCATGGAGCCAAAATTACTGGGATGCTACGACTCAAAGGTAATTACACTTATAAAATTACTGTTGGAGATGATCCTACAAGAATTAGGTATTGTGATCTGTCTACATTTAATAATGGTGGATACACCGGCCAAGGTGGAAAAAGTGGTAGTGATGAAGATACAGATGGTAAAGGCGAGCAATGTGGAGGTGGAGGTGGCTATTCACTTTTCGAGAATTCTGATTTGAAAACGCAAATTGCCATTGCAGGAGGTGGATCTGGTGCCTGTTATGGCCTTGCTGGAGCCGATGCTGGCGGTGATGGTTATACATTCAGATATAACTCAAGTAACGTTCAAGTCAGATGCGAAGAAAATTCATGCTTTTCGAATCAAGGAAGAGCTGGCGGAAATGGCCAAGACTATATAATTGCTGGTAAATTCGATATAGCAGGTTCAGGTGGTGGAGGTGGTGCAAAAGGTGGTGCAGGAGGAGCATCCATTAAATTAGAATCAGATTTTTATCGTGCGGTAGGATCAGGTGGATCGAGTAGCTTTGATACTTCCTATTTTCATGGGTCTGTTCAGTTACTTGATGGATCGCAAAACACAAATGCAAAAGGAGGTGGATATTTCTCTATAGAACCTGTAAAAATATGTCCGAACTATTGTTATGACTGTGACTATAATGACACAGAAATTTGCTTTGATTGCCGAGGCGATCGAAGCTTTTCATATCAGAATCGTTGTTATTCTTCTTGCTCTGAAACTCCTGTTCCAACATTTATAAGCGAGAAAACATGTGTCAAATGTCCTCTTGGGTGTTCCAGCTGCACAGATAGCTCAACATGCTTGACTTGCTCAGAAGGTTTTGTTCTCTCATACAATCTTTGTGTTCCAATTCGAACACCAAGCCTAACTCCTTCAACAACACCATCTTCGACACCATCAAGTACACCAAGCTCAACACCATCTTCAACGCCATCATCTACACCAAGCTCAACACCATCTTCAACGCCATCATCTACACCAAGCTCAACTCCCTCAAGCACGCCATCATCTACGCCATCGAGTACCCTAAGCACAACCCCAAGTAGTACACCATCTATGACACCAAAAGATATATTATCAATGCCTAATGCAACACCCAAACGAGTGAAAGAAAATCAAATTGTGCCGAAAGGAGGTGAGAAATCTGAAGATAAGACTGCCAAGAAGAAAGTGCCAATAGGATTGATTATTGGGATTGTTGTTGGCGTTTTGGCTCTTATTGTTCTTGCTGTACTTGCTCTTTACTACTTGTTGAGAGGCAGAGATGATGGAAATTCATGTGAAGAAAGTGCCGAAGAATTGGCTGAAGAGACAGTTATCTACCCTGAAGATACCAGCGTTACTATAGACAATCCTTTGTTCACAACAACCGTGCAAAACATGTCTGACGACATTTTCGGTAATGAATTCGAAGAAGGCACAATAGAAAGAATATTTTCTATTAATTCAAATGGAGAGTTATAATATTCGATATTGAATAAATGTTTAATTTATTTCGGTTTACAAAAAATATCCTTTTTTGTAACTATAGATGCACTAATATTATTATAGCATTAGGAAAAGTCATATTTATATGTAAACACCCTTTTAACAGATGAAAAATCTTTATTTTATTTAATTTGAGATGAGTTTGTTTATTGCAAGCTAGAATCGAATGGATTAAGCCAACTACTAATTAGTTCCATAGAGCTCAATAATATATTCCTAAAATCAAAAATTCTTACAGAATAATCATTTTGAATTTGATTTCAATCATTAAAATAATGATAACTATATGTGTGTGGTTCTTTGCACATATTGAACACGTTCAATTCCATTCATTGATAATCTGTTGGCATTTCTTTTTTGGAACTGATTCAAGCGATCAACATATTCTAATTTTTGTTAAGCAATGATATTTTTTATTAAGTTTACTGTAAGCAGTTCAACAGATTTCTTTGATTTTCTCTGACGTTGTTAATGCAATTAAGTTCGCATGCTTAAATCATACCTAATCACAATGTCAGCTTAGTTACATCAACAATTACCCGTCATTCTCCGAAATATTGATGAGGAACAGTATTTAGCGTTTTATACTGATATTTTTGATTCATATTTGTCAATAAAGAATGATTTGATAAAAGAAAGTAAATAAAATTGCAAATCTTTTTCAGAAAAATCAACATTCTTTTAGAAAGACATTATTTGGCTGTTATTGACATATATAGATCTATCTAAATATGATTAAACCAATAACAATGGAGAATTTCTTGTTCAAAATTGAGTGACGATTATATTAGCATATTAATGCTGAAGCGAATGAGAAACGTGTGTTTTATGCATTTTTGTAGTGTTTCCTTTAATCATACAGCAAAAAAGAGCCAATACAATATTATTCTGGAAATCAAATCGCGTTTTTTGCTATGATTATATGGTATTTGTCACTCAAATTCGTGATGAAAACAGTCTAAATAAGCGAAATCACTTATAAAAATGTGTATAACCCGTAACTGTGATAAATCAAAATTTTAGAAAAATAGGATGAATTTAAGAAAGCTACTAATATAGATTTTATTTACTCTATTACAAACAACGATAAAGTTACTTGGTGGCCTTTGATAAGTCTAAGACTGGGGTGATAATTAATCTTGAATGCCTGTGTAACTGAGCATTGAGACCTAATCTCTTCAACTGTGAGCTGTTGAGGAGTGTCTTGTTCTTGGAAATTCCAAGGAAGTTCCTCTCCCTGACCTTGAACTGTGAGAAATAAGGAAGATTAAGTAATTCTTCAGCTGTAGCGCGTGTTTTGATATTAGGATCAATGCATCTGGCAATCAAGTTTCTGAGGAGTGGGTCTTCGATCTGTCCGTCTGTATAAACTCCTTCGCAGATTGATTCAATAAGTTTGTAGATGGAGTTCTTGACAAATGGGAGGGTTCCTGTGGCCAAGAAGTAAATAGTAATGCCTAAGGCCCAGATGTCGGCCTTAATTGGATTATAAAGCTGACCCTTGAGAATCTCAGGGGCCATGAACATCGGCGTGCCTTTGACGGTGCTGGATCTTGCTGAGAGTGAGCAGATGTCTGAGAGGCCGAAGTCAGAGATTTTTACTCTGCCATGCTTGTCAATTAAGAAGTTAGATGGCTTAATGTCGCAATGAGCAATTCCGCGATCATGGCAGGCCTTGACAGCCTGGACAATCTCTGATATGTAGTGGTGGAGGTCTCTTCTTGAGATATATTTAGACTCAGATATTAATTTATGGAGATCTGATGTGCAGTACTCCATAAGGATGTACATATGTTCTTGAAATTCGAAGTAGTCGTATATTCTAAGAACTCTGACATCATCTAGTTTCTTAAGACACTCGATTTCTTCAAGGTTGAAGGCTTCCTTCTTAATTTTCTTCAAAGCAAACTTTTCATTATATTTAGAAGAGAAGACACTATAGACAATACCGAACTTGCCGGCATTTATGTGGTCTTCAACGACAATACCTTGAGATTCGAAGAAGCGCTGCTCATCTTGGTTCATCTTTAGAAAAAATGATTTTTGTTAAGGTATTCAATTTCTATAGAACGGCCAATATTTATAAATTGCACTGCATTATTTGTTTTTTACTGATTTCCAAGAGAAAATCGATTTTTCAATGCTCGTTAAATTTTGAGAGCATACGAAAAAATGGATTCAAAATAAATTTTTAGTAAAAGATGCCGTTATATTATATAAACCAGAATATTGAAGAAAAATTAGCTTGGAGACGTTTGAGAGGAATATTTGTAGTATTCAAAAAAATTCTCTGAAAAAATTAACCAAAGAATATTGCTTATAAGAATGTATGCTACATATTGACAAAAAAATATCATTTCCGACATTGAAAAGTTAATTATTAAATATTGATTACAATATAGTAGAAAAGCCTAATGGTGAGTTTGTGGACTTCGTTATCAATTTAGTTCAATACTCTTATTGAAAATATAAAAAAAATCAGAAATAATTAACAATTCTTTTGCTTTGCCATTTTTAATAATAAATCCTAAATCGTTCGCCTTGCAATTTTTTGAAAAAATCAGAGAATATTTTGTATGTAGCGTTTTTATGCCAATCTCAAATGATACTAATACAATATGATCTATATCATTTATTAAACAATATTTTCTGGATTTTTTCGATATGTTACAAAATTATTTAAAAACGACTTACAAAACTGGAAATATCAATTCAAAATTGTCATATTTTACTTATTGATATTAGCAGATGACCAGTTATGCATCAGATTTATTCAATATTAATATTCAAAATTATTAATTAGAATTTTTATTTGAAAAATGCTCTTACTATATGTATTTCTACATCGATCTTTAACGAATTTCTCCGGTATTCTCAGAATTTTTTCGAATTTTGAGAGGAATATTTTTTAACTCAAACGTACTTAAAAGTGACAACAAATCTATTGCTTTTCTTTTATCCAATGATTTTTTATGTGTAAACGCTCTACTCGTACAAATTGTTGTAATGTTAGGGCCTAATGTTTATATTTCCTTTAATATTTTGCTCTCATATGAAATCGAATATATTCTGCCTATTCTGAATTCTGTTTTAATCTCATAAAAAGGTCCAAAAATCCTTATTTAAATCATAGAACTATATTCCTCTACAAGTGTTATAATAGTTTATAATTTGTTAATATATGATATGCAACAGTAACTTAACTAATCTGTTTATGCACTTTTTGACATGTTTATATTTCATCGACATATTTCCCAATGGTTTTTAGCCATCAATAATATTCCCTTATTTTGTTCAAATTCTGTCAATGGAAATTTGTCTCATTTTTGGTGTGTTTTCTCCGATATTTCTCTAATATGATAGCTATGAATGCTCATTGCCGTTGAATTATGTTTGAACAATATTGTTTTGAAGCCAACTTAGATCGTTGGGACAGTATGAAGGTTCATTACATAAATTTGACCAGCAAGCCCGTGCTGTACAAAAATCTTAATCTTAATACATTTGTCTGATTGTCATTTTAGAAATGAACTTCAAGGAAATATGATCTATGAACTCTACTTTAATAAATTTTAAAATGATATGATTGAAATATATGTTGTTATAATGAGATAAGCATAATGATTGAAAATGCTGCAAGTTACTTTAGTCTAGCTTATTTAAGATATATTAGACAGTTGTAGTATAATACATTACTAATATGTCGTATTATTTCATAACATTAAACAAAATCCAAAATTTATCTCGGCGAATATACAATACTGTAAGCTCTAGTTTTGAAAATAAACTGTTAAGATAATAACAGAATTAATAGCATTATATGGAAAGATAAATTAAGCATTTTTAAAACTTGAAAATCACAATTTTAATAAAAATGATATGAAAATAGTTATTTCTTATATTGATTTTAATTAAATATTTCATTTTGTCAGAAAATATGAGACGTTTAAACGATTAATAATCCAAAACTTAACAAATTTCTGCAAAAATTTGAATAATTATTGGTTCATTTTCAAAAATTTCATTATTTGATTATTAGTAATTTATATATATAATACACTTGTGCAATGTAATGATTTCTCAAATTCTAGCATATCATTCTCGTACAAGTACCAACATCTTCAAATAATATCATCATCAAGCAGGATTTGAAGCAATATCAATAGGAGAATCCTCATTCATGGTTGAAATATGACCTTATGAATTAAGATTTACATTATAATTATTCACAACGATAATTTTGAAAAAATAAAAATGAATTTTTTTCATGTCAATCGTTTAAATAACAATAGCATAGTATATCTATAAACAATAATATGAAGGCTTTCTTAAATGAGCAAGAAAGGATCTTCAAGCTCATTAAAATCGAAAAGATCATCAGCAATCATCTCAGAAGATGAATCATCGTGTTGCAATTCAGTAACTTGTACTTCTTGCTTCTTGTTATGCCTTGGAGCACTTGCAACTGTCTGAAGATTTGGATATCTAAGTGCAATAGACTTGTACCAACGATTCTTAACATTGTTTCCACTTCTGTTGTTTAAAAACTTTGCAATAGTAGTCCATCTTGGTCCATATTGCTGATACTTTTGAATGATAATAAAATCTTCTTCATTCGTCCAGTTTTTAACAACGATTTCTTGATTAAGGTAATTGTTAAACCTGTCCTTGCATTGACGTCCGGTCCTACCTGGAAGATATGAAGCTATTTCATCCCAAGTCATCTTCTCATTCGCGCGCAATGACTTTAATAGGTTATCCTCTGCCTCTGTGAACCTCTTTCTAAGTGATGATGTCTGTTGTCCATCCGTATTACTCAGGTTTGATTGTTGCATTTAGTTAGCAAATAAATAAGTGATTATGAGCCTAACAGCTCTGAATTTTTTTCTCACAACAAATTCTGAGTATTCTCAATTTTTGTGTTTATCGTCCTAGGTAGGGCTGTGGAGGGCAAGTATTCAAATTTTTTTATAATAGAATTGAATAGTTTATTGTATAATTTTTGTTTTTATAATTATTAACTGTATCACTAATATATGATATATTTTTGCTTTTGAGCTTTTGAATGAAGGTTTCAGAAATGGGCAATCATCTCTTTCTGACATTTACTGGCATTACATGTCAAAATTTCAACAATACATCCATTAGCTATATTTGATTTTCATTACCATTGGCCATCAATGTTCTTTTTATAATATCTATCTAAGATTATATATAAATCTTATATATTGCATGAATAGTTTGTTAATTTTTGATTGTTAGTATTAATTTAATCTTTTGTTAAACACCTGTTAGAATAGCTAACCAATGCGCATTCCAGCATACCTATTTAATATTATATAGAAGTCTTATATATACCATGAAGTAATTGAATTTTTTGATTTTTTTTGATTTTCTTAAGCAGTAAAACATTAATAAAACTAAACAATCAGTTAATAAAGTACAGCTGATGATAGTTTGTTAATGAAAAAGTTCAAACCCAAAATTTAGATTTTAATAAATTTACATGACAATTTAATATATTTACACGCCAAATTTCGAAATGGCATGAATAATTTTAGAGTTTGGGCCATGTTAGTTGAGCAATAAAATGCTTAGAATGAGTAGAATTGGTAGAGCATTACCAACTAGCGATCGCACTGTAGGCATAATTTTGTTCTCTCGGAATTATTTAGATTAGTGGCCAAGATTTAAGATATAGCAAATACAAGGCCTAATGATATAGAATTAGAATCGGATTAGGCATATTAAAGAATATATTCCTCACCGATATTATGTCATTCACGTTATTAAGTTATCACACGAATGTATGGACTCCATGGAAGCTGCCAATGACAGTTTCAAGCCAAATTAATCAACTGTGAATCCAAAAATTTGATCGAAGTTTTGGAAATAGAACGAATTTATTATACAAACATGCATAACTTAGAAAGCAAAACTATCGCATTCGCCAAAATCGTCGAAATCATCGAAATCGTCTTCTGTGAAAACTAAATCTGGATTTGTAATGTCAAGAGTCTTGAAGACGTCCTCATATTGATTTTGGGCCTGATTAACGTAAATGTTTGGCTGAAAGATTTGTTCAGCTGCATAATGTGGGTGCGCTATTGTTTCTGGGGAAGATAAATCACCAGAATTGTAGCTAACATACTTATCAACAAAAGCCTTTGTGCGGGATCTGCGTTCGAGCTTTGGATTCTTGTGTGAGATTCCATGGTACCTTGTAAGAGCGCTATTCCAGTGATTCTTGATATTATTTCCACTGCGGCCTGGTAAGAACTCGGAGATCTTGACCCAATGTGGACCAAACTGCTTGTACTTCTTAACGATGATCTCATCTTCTTCGGCGGTCCATGGTTTGTTAACGACCTCCTTGAAAAGATACTGGTTGTAACGATCACGGCACTGGCAAGCAGTTCTTCCTGGAAGGTAAGAAGCAATTTCTTTCCACGACATGTTCTTCTTATCCTTGGCGAGTTCCTTGAGGAGCTGATCTTCCTCCTTGGTGAATCTCTTTCCATGCTTGGATGATGTCTCGATTGCACTAGCATACATTCCTAAAAATGATAATTGTTTATAGCTCTCAATTGCTCGATTTTTTCATAATAATTTTTGACTGTTTTAAAATTTTCTGTTAAACACCAAAAATTTTGCTAAAATATTGCATAGTATTATGAGTAGATCTTATCATTATCATTTGGGCCACAAAATTTTGAGAATCTCATATAATTATTGAAGTGTCTCACAATCCTAGATTTTTTCATAGGGAAGTAGGCTTGAGAAGAATTGATATTCGTTATATATACAATCAGATTATGTTAACTTATTATATTCACCGATCCATAGTTTCTCAATTTTAAGAAATGCTCTCAAAAACCGCGATTTTTTCATAAGGGAAAATTATCATTAATCGTTTGCAAGACATAATTTTAACAGATAATATTAACACAATAATCTTTTGAAAACATGAATTTGTCAAATTTTAGATTTTAGCTCTCAAATGTATAAATGTGACAAATTGTCTAATCGAATTAAATTTACTCTACTAATTACAATAATCATATTCTATAAAATTTTTGAAAATTATTTAACGAACAAATCTGTAAAATCATAATTGTCAAGCCGCCATTTAATTTATCCTCATTTACCATGACACCCTAATATATTCATACTTTGAAATTATCTAAGCATGTACAATAAGCTATGAAATTTCAAAACTTAAACTATTTCCCCTGTAACTTGTGGTAGATTTGACATTTTAAACAGAATCTCTCTTTTTATTAGATGGAAATAATAGTATTCATCATAATTATATGCCAGATAAACTCATATTTAAATTTCAATTTTGAATAGCGTCTCTTATCATGATTTGAACGAGTCAATTACCTTCTGACACACAATATAAATATAGTAAAGCTAACCATATTAAATCATTATGTTTTAATCATGAAGTTAATTTGCGTTCTTATATTTTAATTTACATGTCAAATGCCAAGAAATATCCTCAATTTTAACCTCGCTAATTTCCTCTATCTTCATTTTTGCCTGGAAGATTTACATATTTAAATCAATAAAAGGTTATTTTTGCCTGGAAGATTGGGAAAATGGAGTTTGGGAAATTTCCGGAATATCTTCCGAATTTGCATCCCTAGCAAAACAACTATATTCATTATATAAAATTCAAATATTAGATTAAATCGATTCATGTAAAATTCGGATTCAAAAGTGACAATTTTTAAAAATTTCTACTTTCGTTTTTTCTTGTATTTGACATATAGAATATTTTAATAATGGCGTTTTTAATTTCTATATTAGTAATGGCTATGCCCTTGTAGGCAATCCTAATGATTTATTTAACTGCCCGAATGCGAAATATATTACAGTTGCAAATTTATCTTTTCCAGAAACTGTTCAAACACCAGATGGCAAGAGCTATATACTGCAAGAAATCTCAACATGTGCATTCTGCTGTGATAATACTATTGAAAATGTATTTATATCTAAAACCATTCGAAATATTCGTGCTTGGGCATTTGATAGGTGTCGAAAACTACAAACAATAACATTTGATAACAAAAGTGAGCTTGGTATTCTAGAATCTGGATCTTTCGCCAGATTATCTTCCCTACAATCTATGATCATTCCACAAAGCGTTTACATGATAGGAAAAAGTGCGATAGGGAGTTCATTAATCCAAAGAATTCATTATTGTGGGAAGAATTATCTCGATTTCATTTCGGCAACCGAAGAATTGATAGAAGCGCCAACATCACCATCATATGATTTTACTCGAATTTACTTGTTGTTTAACAATCATTATTTAAAGAGCACTCCAAGGATTAAATTTTGTTATTTATCTGTTTGTCCATTTGATTTTGATATCAAAGGCATCATCCCAACCCCTCGCATATGCTCAAGGTATCTCATTTTTCAAATTTATTATTTGTATGTTTTTATCTTGTTATAAACTCTAACTATAGTTTACGCCATTGTACATCATTTTTTATAAATACAAGAAAATCTAATGACTATTTCCAATTTAGTATTTATCAATTCAAAATTATTGAGCATAATGTCTATAATTCCTTTGAATATTCAATTTCTTATGCTGCACATATATTCATTGAGTGAGATTAAAGGAATAAAGCTGAAAAATTGAAAAGATATATTATAAAAAAGCATAATATTAGCTTTATTCATTATCATCATATAAGGAAAGAAGAAATATGACAAACAGATATTGCACAGCTACTATTATAAGAGGTTCTCATCAAAGAAATTGATATGTTTTTTTGACAATGTAAACGTCAAATGTCAAAATGAATAAAAGTGACATCAAGCTGATGTTTTTTGAAAGATTGTTTTATTTTTTTTGATTCATAGCTGTTAGATTTGTTGATGGCAGTTTCAATTTTCAGATTATTGACAATGAGACATGTTATGTTGGTATCACATCATTAAAATACGCTAATGCACCAATTGATGGAATAAGTTTTTCTCAAAAAGATTTAGTTATTCCATCAACTGCGACTTATAATAATACAGTATATAACGTAACCAGAACAACAACTTATTGCTTTAGAGGCTGTATCAATATAACAAGATGTATTATTCCTCATTCAATAATTGAAATTGGCTGGGATACATTCTTTGACACACGAATAAAAGAGCTTGTAGTTCCTAATTCAGTAGCAATATTACAAAAGTTTGCATTTTCTGGTATGCGATCTCTGCAAACTATTATATTCGAACAAGGCATAAATATCACATTCATGGATATTGAAATTTTATGTTTTGCAAACCTAAAGACTTTAATTTTCCCAGAAAATATTAATTATCCTTCAACTGACTTATTTGGAAGGACAAACATCAAAGATTTATATGTATGTTCTGATAAAGCAGTTCCAACCACACAAAATGATATGTTTTTGACTGGAAAAATTGAAAATATTTATGTAAGATCCACTTATGGGGCTCAAACTTTTTTTAATCGTGCTGTAAGTGTAATGAAAGACGATTGGATATGCTATGAACCGCATTTTAAGATTCAATATGTAACATGTCGAATCCTCAATCGTCAGCAATTTAATATGATGTATTATCTCGTTTTTATCTTGCTTGAATAAACGCAATATTATTTGACAACTGATGTTTCCTCAAGTTAATATTAAAAAGAAAGACTTTTAGAATAAAAGAAGAAAAGTTTTAAAAAAGGAAAAAGATTTTTCCGATACGGGGAATCGAACCCCGATCCTGTGGATGAAAACCACATATCCTAACCGCTGAACGATATCGGACTTACATTATTTTGTTTTCATTTCTATTGATAAGTATAATAATTAACTTTTAATTGTCAACATTATTGTAAACAAAGAAATTCATATTGATTATTAGTACAAATACTGTTAGATTATCATCATTCACCGATATATCGAGACCTGATAAAGGAGGTGTCATTTGCTTACAAGTACACTCTACCAAAATCTTTAGATATGAATTATAAAGTAATATTTTTCTTTATATTTTGGGTGTGCTATATATTGTAAAGACTCTGATCTTAAAATAATACTGTCCCCCGTTTTTCTGATGTCAGACAGCTTTTTCGATACGTATTCAATTTCTTAGGACCCAAAGTGGCAGGACAAGATGTGAAGTGGTCAAGCATTTGGGAATTCATTAAATAGGTAGTTTTTATCGCTGAAATCCAATCCCTGGATGGTTCAGTGGCAGAGAGCTTGTAAAAAGACTGCATCGGAAGTTGGTTCAAGCTGAGCGCAGT
>MRSU01001727.1:0-42040 GCA_008369845.1 Trichomonas gallinae
TAAAATCAAAATCAAAATAATAATTACGTATTTTGTTTATATAAAATCAAAATCAAAATAATAATTACGTATTTTGCTTAATGAAAATAGTTGTAAACGAACAAATGTACTTACTAGAGCATAATTCTATGCATACATTTCAAATTTACAGACAATAAAAATTTCGATAAGATCTATTATAGTAAATATATGCTACATTTATGTATATTGCATGTATTAATTGATGGTAATCAGCATATGCGCTCGTATTTACAATATTATATATTATCTTTTTGAAAGAAGGAATTGAACAAAAATAACTTTGAAATTCCCGCAGTATTATATATTGAAATAAGCAACACCTAACACAGAAAGATATAATAACTTTTGCAACAGGATTTGCAAAAAACTGAAATTTAGTTCCTTAAAGTGAAGCAAACTTGTTAGTATTATGATTATACTATTATATATGCTTGTAACTGATGATTTGTTTTTGTTAATTTTTGTGTTTTCGAGGATGTTCAGATATTGTTAGCAATTGATTAAAAAGATGTAATATATTAAGTGTGATCCATAGTAATGAATATTTATTGCTGTGCTGGTGTAGCTGGTGTAACTGATGTATCTGGATACTTGGAGGAAAGTGTGGCGATGTTGTAGTTCTGGCCAGAGATGATGAGTCTCTGGTGGGCAGCAGCGAAGGAGGCATTGTACCACTGGAAAGCTTCGAAGATTGAAGCATAAGCGGATGGAGCCTTAGCGATGTAAGCATTAGCCTTCTCCATGAATTCCTGGTCGTACTGGTTGAACTCCTTACGCTGTTCTTCAGCTTTTTCTTCATATTCGGCAACTGGCTTGCCCTTTTCCTGGCGGGACTTGATATCCTTCTCTGTGTTGAGGAGGAGAACGTGGAACTTGTTTCTGTTCTCTTCAACCTGGAAGATTGTTTGAAGTTCATTCAATAATGTCTGAACTTGCTCACCGACGTGGATCTGAAGGTATGCATCGAGGTTACCGGCTTCGGTGCAAAGATTTGTGTTGCACTGAAGGTTCATTGCTGCGGCAGCCTGATTTTCCTCACCTAATGGGAACAAAGCGGAAACCTTTGTAGCGATATCTCTTGAGGACTCGCCATATCTCTGAGCATGCTTCCTGTAAGTAGCAAGCTCGTTCTTGATTGCTTCAAGACGCTCCTTATGAGATTTGATCGTTGTAAAGGTATTTGTGAAAATTTCTGTCTCCTCTGTCTTGGCTGTGCCTGTAGCACGTTCAATTGAGTTGACGCCGAGCTGGATCTGCTGCTTTGTCTTCTGGAAGAATGCCTTCATTTTTATTGTAATAAAAACTAAATGATCAGTTCACTTTTCGTATATTACTTCGATTTCCGCATCCTTTAGGATATTTAGAGACAAAACCGAACAAAAGTTTGATAACTTAAGGTATTTGACAAACACGCAAAAATTTTTGTCTCTTTTGGCAAATATTTGAATGTTTTTGACAACATTTTTGACAGATTTTTGACAAAAATCTTACATGAAAGATGTCAAAAATTCTCCATATGATTCTTCAACAACTAGGAGTGATGGTGAATTTACCAAGTAAGAATCCATGATAGTATACTAACTCCATATAAGTTTGGACCAAACTTTGTCATATCAGAATGTTCAAGCTTGTTTTGCATTTGTCAAAAATTCTCGGTTTGACTAACTAAGTAAGCGTGTATGATGGTATACTATATGGATTAAAATAGGCATATATTTCTTTAGAAGCATAGTTAAACCCTTTTATTGCACATCAATCATTCCTAACTAAAATAATAACAATTTGATTAAAATTAATGTCACAAAGATAGAAAAGCATGTGAACATAATACATTCTGGCTTTATGCTTGTATATAAGATTGGTAATTTTTGACAATAAAGTAATTTTCTCTGACATATAATGGCAAAATTTTCGGAAAGCTTGTAATCTATCTATATACAGTATTTAATCTCTAAATTCAAAATATTTTTGGATTTTGTCCCGTATTATTTGTTTTTCAATTTATGGGAAAGGAATTGCTTCTGATCAGCATAGTATGAGTTTTTAGCATACATAGAGGCATTGCTCATTATGTATGAATGTTTTTGAATGACTTCGACTGGGTTGAATTTATTTGCTGTTTTTCTTGATGAATGTTTAGATTCAAGTTGCAGAATAAAAGAAATCCTATATGTAACATTGTAATGGATATATTTATATGATAAGAAATGATATATTCCCCTGAATAAAATTGGCAATCACGAATTATACATCAGAGTTGAAATTTTTTCACATTTTTGGCATATACATGACAAAATTGCGTTGTTTTTCAGTTTCTTTCCTTGGAAGGCGGAAACTCCCCTGTTTAAAAATATCAGCCCCTAATCTTCAAACAATGGATATTAGAGGTTTACGTAATTTCATCAATGATACATATGAGATGGGAGCGAATGCGCCAGATCGTATAGCTGATGAAATTGCAAAGATTAAAAAAGCTTTTATCGCTAAAAAGAAAAAACAATACGAAAAGAAAAAATCTATAGCAAAACTATGTTACATTGTTCTCTACGGTTACGACATTATATTGCTTGGCACAAAATATATCATAGATTTAGTTGAAAGCCCTAGTATTCCAGATAAAAGAATCGGTTGGATCGCTGCAGCGATTTTATGCAATAATTATCCAGATCAAATAGTAGAATTTGTACCAATGCTCAAAAAACAACTTTCTGCGTCAAAATCAGAACCAGAAATCGACTTAGCATTGATTTTTATTGCAAATACTGTTTCTTCGAAAATTGCAGACTCAATTGGACCGTCAATCGTTGATATATCCATTTCTAATAGCATTGATGAGCATACAAAGTCAAGAGCATTAATAGCCTTATATCAAATATATCAAACCTCACAACAAGTCCCTGGAATTGACAGAGTTTCGCCACGCGTCGTCCAAATGATACAGTCATCTAACCCAAGCATCTCTTTAGCAGCATCTTTACTTGCATTTAATATTGTTCAGCTTCAACCAGCGACAAGTGATGATATTTTTCAAGCATGCATAACAGTTTTGCATCAGCTTGTTGTTCTTAACAAATGTCCGCCAAGTTATATCAGATATGGAGTTCCTTGTCCATTTTTATGCGCAAATCTTTTTAGAATTTTGAATTTTTATTTAACATACACTACACAAGATGTGGAGAGACTAGATCAGATAGCCAACAGCCTTCTCATGATGAATAACGCAAAAAGAGACCCAGACGGAATCAACGCGTTCCTGACAGTTTTCTCTGAGGCATCTATAGTTTTAGTTCAAGTTCCTTTGTCGCAGCAAACTATTGAGAACATGATAGTAGTATTAATAAAGCATGCACGACATCGCGCGCATTTCGCAATAGACAGCTTAGCGTGTCTAGTTGAGAACTCGCCGCATTATGCCGCGAATTTGCAAACATTGATTCCTGAATTATTATCTATAGTAACAAGCAGAGAATTTCCAACAGACATCAAAGCATTTACGCTGTTGTATTATATAGTTAACAATGACAACAGCATGACAATCCTTGACACTTTAATTCCATTCGTTTCGCATTCGCCTTTGCACATAAGAAGCGAATTATGCAGAAAATTATCGCTTTTGACAACAAGTTTTTCTAAGAATTCTGAATGGCAAGCGCAGACATTGATGAAATTACTAGACTGCACGGATAGTGATGACACATGGCAGCATGTAGCTAAAGCCATTTTAGAAGACAAGCCGAATATTTACGACAATGTTCAAAAGCTTATAACAAAAATTGAAGAAAATCCAGGTGTTTCAAGTAATTACATAAAAGTCGCTAGTTACGTATTCGGACAAACAAAACTCAGAGACCCTAAGCATGTCGTTGACATTTTAATGAACAGTTTCGCGACAGCATCGAGTTCAGCCCAAACATCAATCGTTTCAGGTTTATTGAAAATTTCGACAAGAAACAAAGAAGTCAAAGGTGACGTTATTTACTTCCTAGAAGACATTGTAAGCTCATCTTCATTCGAAGTCAGTCAGAGGTCAAGGGAATCCCTTGCTGTCTTGAATTATCCAAACCTCAAGTTTAATATGCTTTACGCACCAGATACTTTCGTTGACACAACAATTACATTCGAGAAAAAGGAAAATTCACATACAAGCGATTATACGCAAAAGTTTTTAACAGATAATGCAGGTGTTGTTCATTTCGACAGTAAGATGAATGCGTTTGCAACTGTCGATAAAACAGAAACATCGTCAAAGGTTTGCTTATCTTTGAGGATACAAAACACAGACACAAAAACGATGAGAGTTAACTCAATAAATATCGAATGCGAAAATGCCTTACTTTACAAGAAGACAGTTGAAGCATTCGAAGTTGATCCTGACGGTTTTCACTCATTCCAGATTTATTTCGTAGCAAATGAACCTTTCGCAAAAGCCCCGATTTTGAATTTAGATTGCAATTCGAAAATCATCAAATTTAAATTACCAATATTGCCGAGGTTCTTTATCACATCATATTCGCTGACAAGAGACAACTTTACCAGCATGTGGCAGCAGACTATGGGTGATAAACAGGCTACTACGACAACATTGACAATTCCTGATGGAGAAATCATCGGAGAAATTATTAAAACCTCCAAAAAGTGGTTTAACATGACGCCATTAGATTGCATAGACATGAAGAATATTGTTTTCATGGCTGGCACGTTCCATACATTTACAGGAAATGCGGGAATTTTAATCAGATTCAGTTTCTTAGAGACTGAGATGATGCTGACGATGGACTTGCACGCCACGTCACCAAAAGCAACTGAAGCAATGCTAGAATTAGCAAAACACGCATTTCCATTATGTGAAGTTAGTACTTAATTAAATTAATTAATTTTTGTTTGTATTAAAAAATTTTATCGATTTATAATTGAAATTTTTTCCAATATATTAGACAATAAACGTATTATTAAAGTAAGTATGTAATTTGGCAGCAAAGAAATGTTGATGATATTTTATAACTTTGATCAGTCAAATTAAATTTGACAATCAAATTATATTTTGCTGAAGATCTATAGTACAATTAGTAATTCCATGGTATCTAATTTTGGATGAAGTATTTTCACTTTGTTAGATAGCAATAAAAAATAAAGAATATTACAATAAAACAGCATTGATTCATGCTTCAGAAAAATGTCAACAAGAAACTATCAAACTCTTTGAAATGATTCTTGATGCAAAAGTCAACAATGAAGCTTTGATTGGAGCTTCAAGAAGTGGTTATTATGGAAAAGCTACCAATATATTTAACAATGACATTTTATTTCTATTAAAACAAAACAATAATAATTTAGAAAATTGGATTTTCAGCTAATGATCTAACAATCGATATTGAATCTGACTTGATTTCATTTAACAATTTCTCGCAGGCTGCCTTGACTTCTGGTATTTGTCTGGTATTTATCATGTGGTGCAAGATTAAAATTGCGTTTTGACGCTTTCTGAAACTATTTTCTCTTGCAAGGTCATTAACGAGCTTTGGCATTGGATTTTCTGCTGTTGCTTCGATAGTCTGGGAAATGTAATAAGCTGTAGCTACTCTGACTGGGTTTGCTTCATCATTTAATAAATTAATTGCAGATTCATCAATTAACTTGCGAATATCTCTATTTTCGAAAAACTCTCTGAATAAAAGGAAATTCCTTGCTGCTTCTTCTCTAATTTTGTATTTTCTGTCGCGAATAAATAATGGTAGTAATTTGATAAACTTAGGAGCAAGTAACTGCGATACAATTGTAACTTTTGACATTGCTGCAGCAATGAACAAATGAATTCTGACTGGAGCGCTTTGTATATTTAAAAGTGAATCAACGATCGGAGACCAAACAGATTCTTCAGGTCTATTAACATCGCTGCATAAAATAGCAACAATTGCATCTGTAAAAGCTATCAAAGATGACTTTTGAGCGTTTTTTGACATACCTTTTGTAATATCATGAAGTAATTTTGCTGTTTCTTCGAATTTAATTTGAGGATTTGCGACTATTAGCATTGATAATGTCCTGAGAGCCAAAAGACGGACTTCCCATGAAGGATCGAGAGTAAGATTATATAAAGACGAAAGAATTGAAGTAGCTGGCTGGCATTTGCCAAGATTAGATGCGACTGATGCTCGTACGCGCCAAGATGGGTCGTTTTCCAACATCGGCAATATTGAATTTATATAAAACGGGAAATTAATCGTTGCTGCTGTCACATAGCTCCTCATTTGGTCATCTAAGTCGTTTAATAATACAGTTACAACTGATTTCGCTATTTCGGAATTTTGATTTGATAAACTTTGTAAAACGTTAAGACGAACAATAAAAGATGGGTCGCGTGCTAGATGCAGCAAAACCTTTTGTACGTCGCCTGGATCAGACAAAATATTGACAACTCTTGGGATAAAAGCTCGAACAGAATCAAAAGTTGATCGAACCATTGCATTCATGAATTGAAATGCTGTGGCATCTTCTTTGAACTGTATTATTTGCTCTATGAGTGAATCTCTAACGAATTTCTTTTCTGCTGTTAGACACAACATAATTAAAGGGGAAACGTAAGCGATACCACCCATTTTAATTGCAAGATATATTATCTGTCTTGTAATCGCTTTCAGAATCTGTTCGTCTCTTATGTCAATCCAGTCTAGAATAAATGGTAATAATTGATTTCTCACGTTTTCGACTGATAATATATTGCTAAGCTCCGCAATTTTCTTGGCAAATTTCAGCCGCTCTTTCCGGTCATCAGAGACCGAAAGCGAAATTAGTTTCTGCGGATTTGTTCTGGGCATTTTATATAAAATATTGATCAAATGAATTTTGTAACCTTATTTCTCTCAATTTTTATTTATTCAACCCTTGACACTTTTTATGGAGCCAAGCTCGTCACTTTTTGTTTCAAATATGTCACTTTTAATTCAAAAAAGTCATTTTTTTGTGGATTAAGACCTGTCACTTTTAGTTTGTCGTATCAGATTCGTCACTTTTGTTGATTCAATATACATTCTCGATCTCGCTGTAATATAGCATCCATATTATGTGTATATATTACTGTATAAATATGGCGTTTCAATTTTAAGGTTTTTGGTGCAGTGTCTTCACTTGTAGTATTTTTTTGTTGGTGTTAATTCATGCCTAGCATTTGCATATATCATTATATTAGTGTATATAGTATAGTGGCAAGGTTTGGAGTAAAAATATTTATATTTGCTGATTGAGACATTTCTTTTTGTTGATTCACATGTAACACTTTTTTATTTAGTGATTTTTTTAATCTATTATATCATATACTTTTGGTTTATTGTGATTTCGCAATGAATTATAATTATATTTGATTCGACTAAATAAATTTATATAATGAAATTTTTGGATTTTCTATACAACCATGGTATTTTAATGATGCATATATTGGATTTCTTGGATTCCGCACTGAAATAAATATGACTCGGATATCCAATTTCCATGATTGGTATTTTGGGAGTTTTCTATGATGTGTGTTTAGAAGATACGACTCATAGTTTATAATCATATAGGAATATAACATACAAGCATGTTCAATAGCAAAAAAATATGAAATGTTCTAAAATTATGTTTTTAACTTCGACAATGTTTATAGATAAATTCTAAAAGAAATACTGACTGCATGTCTTATATTGCTGAGAAAACTAGATGTGAATGATTCACATAATTAATGTGATATTGAAAAATAAGGATACTATTGCAGTTTACGTTTAAAATGAATTAAGCATATTAAATGAGACCTTATTTTGCTATTTCTGTTGAAGTTCTGTATATCACTAAATAAGGCCGAAATAAGGATTTGAATGTCAATAATATGATTAGAAATATCATATCCAGTTATATGAGCATATTCATCGATTAAAAATCATAATAAATTGAAAAATGCTCGATCTTCATCAGATGAAAATGATTCAAGAAGAATCAACGGGTTCAATGAGTTAATATAATAAAATATATGCAATGAATTATAGATGATTTGATCAAATCGAATTTTTTGTTGATAAAACCAAATTGATCTTTCGCGGGTTATCTATGTGATTTATGTGATTATGTGATTTCATTGTTAAATCATTAGGGTTTGAGATGAAAAAATATTTCATGAAAAAGAAAATCAAAATTATGCTTATTTGGAAAGAGTAATTCGATATCGTTTTAGATCATCTACTAAATTCTCAAGCAAACACTGCTCATTACATTTATGAAAAATTCATGAAAATTATGCTGTGCAAAAAGAAGCAAAACAAGATTAACAAATTACAAATTTCAGCAAATAATTGTATATGCAATACGTTCGAATGCCTGGAAATGAAATTCGAATATAAAATCCCAAATCTCAAGCATTTCACGATTATTTTATGATTATCATGGAGAAAATATACAAGATGTCATGGATAATACAAACAAAATGAGCAGAAAGTCGACGAATCCCTGGAAAACAAAGAAAAAATGATTTAATAAAAGTGACATTAAATCGAAAAGTGACATTGAATCGAAAAGTGTCAACGTAAATCGAAATATAAAAAAATAAAAATTAATGAATTATTCAACATATCAAGAGACAATCACCAAACTGACTAACGCCAAAGCCTCCCATTCTGAGTTTATCGATACGCTCATCTCGACCGCCATCAAGTTTTCTCAGCAGGATGAAGAATTCCAGCAAGAGCATCTTCCGGCCTACTCAGAAATGATGAATACGCTTCAAAAGGAGTTGGACATTGAGAAAGAGTTGACAATTGCTCTTCCATTATTCATTTCAACTGAAGTGAATTCACCTGTCGCATTTCAATCGCTAAAAAAGTTCTTTCAGACCAGATTCATTCCAGAATTACGATCAATTAAGAATAACTACGTGAAATCTTTTGATTCCAATATCACAAACCTACTCAACGCTGAAAGAGATTTATTAGAGAATGAACATAAGCTTAAGAACGCAGAATCAGATTACCAGAAGCATATAGAAAAATTAGAAAAGCACCATGATGTCAAAAAGTTCGAAGATCAATTCAATACTGAAGCATTTCAATATAAAAATTTCAAGCAAGCCGTAGATGAGGCAACAGACGAATACAATCTTTACAAATTCATTTTCGAGAATGTATGTAGCAAGTTTTTGGATACATTCGAAAAACTCGAAGAAGAAAGATCAATTCAATTGAGAATAATCTTCAGTGAGCTTGTTAACATACTCAATGAAGGAATTGAACATTCTAAAGGACTTTTAACAGAACTGGAACGCATATACAATTCACTGGATGGAAAAATAGATTACGATGAAATAATCAAATGCGAAACACTCAGAGGCACAAAATTAGCACAACATCCTGACCCATATAAACCAGGAGTATCATTTAATTTCAAAGAATTCCTCAATCCAACTGAAGTTTTTGCACAAGCATTATCTGAAACGTATGCAATATCTAAAATCAATATACTCGTTAACCAAGTGAGTTTGGCAGCAGTTGGACAAAGAATTACGCTTCATATCCAAAATGGAGAATATCTTCTTTACAATGCTGATAGATCAATACAAACAAGGGTTTTCAAAGAGTCTGTAGATATACTAGGTAAATTCAAAAGATTTATAGCTAAAGCACAAAAAGATGATATCGAAGAAATTGTTTGTGTTATTGAAATCGGAGAAATATGCGAATGTTTGAATATGTTATATGAAATTGAAATGATTCCAGCCGAAAATATCCACAAAATTTAGAATGTTGTTTAATATTTTATTGTTTAAATAAAAAATTAGTGCCATCTTTGAATATTTTAATATAGTGGTTATGATTTGTTAGATATATGTTATCATAAAACAATACATCATTAATGATATTTTTAAACAAAATATTAATGGAAAATACTGTATAACTCTGCGAAATAGATTCACTAGCTCAAAATTTACATGAATATAAAGATTTATGTCTATAGTCATATATGAATATTAAAAATAGACAATTTTAAATTTTTGCCATGTAAAAACGTCATTGTCAAAATGTTATATCATGATATAGCCATTGTATATCAAGGTATTTTATCAGTGCTAAGTACGGATTTACAAGCTATATATGCTCATATCTTTCATATATATCTATTATTGTAAAATGATAATTCATCAAATGAAAATGAAAGGAAAGGTGAATGAAAATAATAACTAATTTTGCAGTTTATATGTAGTATAACTTATATATTGAGCAATAATAGCAAAAAAGGTCAATAAATTTTGAAAATTAAATTAAAGGCGAATTTTCCATTTTCAAGATCGGTTTTAGAACATGTCAAATCAGTGGTTCAATAACGATCAGAATTAAGAGAATAATTTATCAAAAAAAAGATGCTTGCAGATTCCGACAATCAGCCTGAGTCAAAGGTTGTTTTAGTCGGCGATGCTGGAGTCGGTAAAACTGCAATCATTCAATGCTTTGTAAATGGGCGTATTGACGAGCTTTATGATGCGACGATTGTTGCAACTACTTTTAAAACCACAGTTCAACTTCGTGATGGCAAGAAAGAGGAAATAACAATATGGGATACCGCCGGACAGGAAAGATTTCAAAGTTTAATCCCATTATATTTAAGAAACGCTCGTGGGTTGATTCTCGTTGCTGATGTAACAGCAAAAAACAACATACAGACATTAAATGCAATTCGTACGTCTCTAACTGATATAAATGCCGGATGTGTTTGCATATTAGCAGCAAATAAAATCGATTTAGTCACAAACAAAATATTCCCTGATCTACAGAAATGGTCAAAAGAGCATAATTTCCTTTTCACAACTTGCTCAGCAAAGACTGGATTTGGAATTGAAGATTTGTTCTTAAAAATCGCAAACGAAATACATGAAAATACAGTAGATGAAGAGTTTATCAATAATGATATAGTTGTATCAAATGAAAATAGAAGAAGATTTTGTTGCTGATCAAACAAGACTGGAGATGTTTATTATGTATATTTTATACACATTATAGGTTCACGTGAAATGAATCTTTCATCCTCTGTTCTATTCTTAAGTTTTTTTATTTGTATGAAATTATAAAAAAGATTTGTTAGTTATTATTAATGCTACTCTCTGATTGATTGAAGCAGCTGCTATTCTAGATTGAATATATGACCTATTCAAAAAAATATTTATATTTTCAAAATTTGATCAGTAATAACAAACTGTGAATCGCCAAAACAACCATTGTTGTCAATGAATATAATTTTATTATGAAATAGCAAGCTAAATCAAGATATTTTAATGTGTTCGAAAATATTATGTCCAAATTAATGGAAAAACGTGGATATAGTCTTATATCCTCATGATAACTTAAACTATTGATTTAATCTTGGCTGATTATATAAAACCCATAATCTTGTAATTTACAGGTATTCGCATGGCGTCTGTGAATAAAAATGTTACAGTAACAATGGAAAAATGCTTTTGTCTGATATAGTTATAGAGCAAATTTGCTCAAAGAGAATATTAAAAAGAAATTAAAAAAAAAGGAGAGAATTATCCTAAAAAACTCATGGTCAATTACATTTACATGAATAATGATTCGAAAAACTCGAATTCATTGGCCTGGAAAAGGCCTTGGATAACATTTTCATTGAAAATCTTATCGATAATATTAAGATCCGCATTTCTTGGGGATTCCGGCTCACTCAAATTGAGTGGTGACTCAACAGTCTCATGAGCCGG
Organism: Trichomonas gallinae; assembly: GCA_008369845.1. Lineage (NCBI taxonomy): Eukaryota > Parabasalia > Trichomonadida > Trichomonadidae > Trichomonas > Trichomonas gallinae. The sequence goes on from MRSU01001727.1 coordinate 11,750, forward strand.
TACTTCAACCGGGGAGCTTGCGCGAGTGAACAGATCGGACTCGGGGTGCTTTTGTTGGAATCTCATCAGGACGAGGTACCGGTTACGAACGGAGTTTCCGGAGCGGTTTCCGAGTGTCCTTCCGATAGCATTCCAGTGGGGCCCCATTTCATTATAACGATCGAGAAGTAAGCGATCATCTTCTTCAGTCCAGTTGTCCTTGATGAGGTTAGGATTGAGGTAGTTCTGCCACCTTTCACGGCACTGTCTTGAGTTTCTGTGTGAGAATTGTTTTGCAATTGCACTCCAGTCGACTTCCTGCAGTCCATTGACAAGGTTGAAGAGCTTCTGGTCCTCCTCAGGCGTGAACTTGGACTTGACGATTTTCTGTCCGAATCTGCTGTTTCCCATGGTAACAAAAATAATTTATTGGCAAAATTCTTCAGTTTTGTGAGAATTATGTATTTCAATATACACTCACAAATTATATTGAGAAGTTTATGATTTTACTAAATTATTATAGCATAATATTATTTTGTACATATATCGGAGTCGTTGAAAATTAAATTCCTTTTTCCCAAATTTTATCATTATATTTTTAATGGTGTAAAATCAATATGAATTGCTATAAAGATTTTCGTAAATGATTTAATCTTCAATCAAATAATTTTCTGAAGGGTGACTGGTGTGGAGAATCAAGAAATCGACTGATAGAATATATCAGATCCTGTCAATAAACGTATGATTGACACAGAATTGCAAATTATTGAAGAGCCTCTGAAAAGCTATCTAACAAAAGTGGTTTTTCTTAGATAATGTAAATTTATTTTTGTCGTGTAAACTATTTTACATTGTAAAAAAATCATTATAAGATATACTTCATTCAGCTCATAACAGATTGCAGCTTATAACTTATGTGATGCCATACTTTGAGATTAACACTTGAATATCACTTGAAATGAAGGAAAAAAATTGATTCAAAAAATTTACTTCATTTTGCTCATAAGAGATTGTTGCCCAAGACTTACATGATTCCATATTTCAAGATTTACACTTGAATACCATTTGAAATGAGGGAAAAAATCATTCTAAAAATATACTTCATTTACGTCAGAACAGATGGTTGCATAGGACTTATGTGATGCAACACTTTGAGATTTACACTTGAATACCATTTGAAATGAGAGCGCAAATTTAGCTTCCTAATTAACTTCAGATTTTAGATGAATAACATTCATATTACATAGATATGTAGTCATATATTTGGAATTTAGCGGTAACATGATATAAAATCACAAAAATCTTATGAGATAAAAATTATTGGTCGAATTTCATTGATTTGATATCCTTTAAATCTCCTCAATGTTTTGAAACTGATGTTAAATGGATGAATAACACATAACAATCAATCCAGCTTCAAATAAGATCTTAAACAAAAATATTGATTAGTCCAATACGAGCGAGTATTAAAAAAAAAACTGCTACTATATAATTAGACAGAAAGACAAATAATACTATATTAGGAACACTTGATATTAGAAGTTCAAAGGTTTTCAATTTTCCTGACATATCTCAATTTATTGGATTGTATATCAGTGAGCATCGTCTGGGAGCATTTTAAAATCTAGTTTACAAAAATGCTGTATTTTGACCAAAAGTGTTAGTATCTTGTTTTTGTGTTGTATTTTGGTTATATCCTGGAGCTGTTTCAGTTGATTCATTATCTGCAGAAGGTGCTGGCTTTGGTTCGGCATTTTGTTTCCATTCATTTTTTGGAGATCTAATTTTTTCAATTTCTTCAGTCATTTTTCGTGCGGATTATTGAGCTCTATCATAACTACAGTAATTACCTCTGAGAAATCGTTGGAACAATTCATATATCGTTTTATCATCCATGCCGATTTTCCAATCTTGGCTCATTTTCTCTGCCATTTTGCTCGCTGTTGCATATGCAACATAGTTTCCGCGAATATTTTTGATCAAAAAATCATACATCCACTCAGAAAGCATCTAAAATAATTTTTGAAAAACTGCAGTCAAAAATTTTCAAAAATTCAATTCAAGTCAAGATTTTAAAAGTAAAAAAAAAGAAGAAGAAGAAAATAACTGATTAAATAACGAAATTACTACTCGAACATAGGATGATTTCAATTAACGATGTGCGAATTTGCGTTTTGCTGGTATCTTCGCGAGTGATGAATCGAGCACGAAAAGTGAAGCTCTAAAGATGCCATACAATTCCATACAGATATTTCAAATATATATATATTATATAATTATGGTTAATATTTGAGCTTTTAAAAGTGAATATCCGGCATTTTATAAATTCAAGAGAAGTCAAAGAACGACTTTTTGCATTTTCGTTTAAACATTTACAAAAATATAGAAATAATTGTTAGAAATCATTTCATAATGATTTTGAGTCTTAAAAAATGTTTTTCATTTTTTGAGAATTATAATTTGTTATTTCGACCATTAAAGTCGTATTTTTATGGTTATAATGAAAAACAAAATTAGATACGGACTTCTGTTGTACATGGAAACGAAATAAATACATGTTTTAAATAAACAACAAAAATAAAATTAAAATTGAATATAACGAGTCTCATTGCCTAATGGCGAAAATCTTGTCATGCGCTTCCATTCAAGCATTGTCATAACTGATATATCTGTTTCCATGTCATCGAGTCTCATCAATGGTCCGTATTTCAAATCATTGTAATATTCATAGCCAACTAGCAAAACGTTCAAAACATCTGATGAAACACAGTTGACTGTAGCATTTGGAGACTTTGGTACATAAGAGGACATGGCGCCTAGCTGAGTGATCATTTTAGCACACCATGGTCTTGACTGTCCCAAATTGTTGATAACCTTCATCAGCCTTGGGAACAGACGATCATAGCCGTACCACATTGACTTATACAGGCATAAAATGTAGTCGCATAGCAAAATTTCTGTCTTAAGCTCGTCTTCTATCTTAGATAAATCTTCGGTTTCGAACAATTTGACTAAACTATCCAAAAGACAAAAATCGAATTCTATTTTCTGTATCTCGGGAATAATAAAATCGAGAGCAATTTTTGCTGCTTCAGATACATCTCTCTTTGACAGCAATTTCTTTATCTGGCTCTCAATTGAGTCATCAGAAGGAATTTCTATTCCAAGATCATTCATTGCTTTTTCTCTTTCTTCGTCTGTCTCAAACTTTATTGTATTGAAAACAAGGTTGAGAACTTTCTTCGGGAAACTCTTCAGTGCATCATACTGTATTCCGCGGTTGATTACTAATAAAGCAAACTCTGTTGTTACTACATCGACTGGCATTTCAAACATTTTGTTCAAATACATGGCAGCGATTAATTCTCCGCAGTTAAACAGCTGAAGAATTGCCGACTCAACGTCACCAACTGATAAAAGATCGGCAGCAGCCAGGTAGAGCTTTCCAGCTTTGAGGTCATTCATCGAGCGCTTGTATCCAATCTGTCTTTCTCTAAGTCTGTCTTCTTCAGTAAAAGTGAACTCAAATGGAAGTTTAACTGTGCTAGTTTGTTTGACTTCATTCTGGACAATTTTCTGTTTGAAGCAGCCTTGTTCTCCAGCACAAGAAACAAGCATTGCATCTTGCAAGTCGCCTGATTCTGCAAGAGAGTTGACTGCTTCGTGCGTTTTACCTGAAGCGAGCAAATAAGCCAATTTCAGCTTCGGATTTTCTTCCATTTCTGCCGACTTTGAAATGAGATCTGCCCAGAATTCGGCAGAAACAGCCGGGGCCGCCATCAAAGCCTTCGATCTTTCACCAGCCTCAAACATTAATTCGCAGTATTTCTTTATGTCGCCGCAATGCAGTGAAATTTTTGCTGCTTGCACGAGTCTTTCTCTTTGCTTGATCGCCTGCTTGATTCTGTTTCCTTCTGTCGGTGATGTTGCTGTTAGTTTTTTGATAAGCCTCGAACTGATTCTCACGACATCGTTTATGTGGATTACATCACTTGGAGCAAATGTCAGCTGGCCTTCAGCAGTTCTCGCGACTCTTCTTGACAATTTCTCGAGATCATTGGCGCCATCATATGGCCTCAAAAACAATTTCTCGCCTTTGATGACAGAGTTGATGAGTTTTGTCGTGAAAAGTCTGTCAATTGACCATTGTTTGATCATTGTGTCTGTTCCTGACGTCATCAATAAATATGGGTTGACAGGCGAGAAGGCTAGACCGTAGATATAAGCAACGTGCGCGTAATAAACGACTAGTTCCTTTTTCGCGACAATGTCGCAAATGGCGACTCTCCCATCATATCCTGTGCTTGCGACAATTTCTGGGAATGACGGGTGAAAAGCGAAAGCGCGTGCGATAGCGTTATGCTTGTGAGCTACCCATGTCACATAGTCGGTCTTCGAGATATCCAAGATTACCGATTCTCCGCTGTCAGCGACGCAGCCGAGTATATATGGAGAGTGTGGCGACCAATCGATGGAATAAAGCCTGAAGCAGCCAATGTAATACCTCCTCGGCGCGCTTTGATAGTCTTGATATATATCTACGAAGCCTGCGTTGTTGCTTACGGCGAATCCGGCCTTTTCTTTGCTGTGAGGATTGAAGCAGCAGCCAACAACAGTCGCGGTTGAATCAGTTATTGTTTTCAGGACTGTTCTGTCTTTCATGTTGTAGAGAAAAACGCCACTCTCAAGCGTGCCAATCAGCAGAAGGTTTGGCTCTACGGCTGAAACCGATAAATGAACGATTTTTCCTTTGGCAATTTTTTCTTGCCACATTAATTGCATCGATTTGTTGGAAAACACAGCGATAAGGCAATTATATCCGCAGATTACGTAGCCACCGCCTGGGGTTAAGGCCATTGAGTAGATATGACCTAAATCGTTTTGAGGAAGAATTCTGTCTAATAAATTCATATTTCTTGCGTCCCATGTGCATACTGCACCTTCAGCGCCGCAGCTTATCACGTAATTTGGCTCTGAAGGATGAAATTCTAATTTAAAGATCGTATTTCTATGAGCTGCATTCGTTTTCCATATGAATTTGCGTGCACTCATGTCGTAAACAGAGATCATGCCGTCTGAAAATGCACATAAAACGCGATTATCTTTTAATCTTTGTAAAGCAATGAAACCGAGAGGATGCACACTAAAAGATTCAATTGGTGATGTTGAAGAACTGTTCCACATCCTAATTATGCCTGTCTGAGAATCTCCAGTGATAAAATGGCCAGGAGGATCAGTAATCCAGCAGCAAGCACCGAATTCGGAGATTGCTTTAGAGTTCTGATTCATTAGAATCAGTTTTCCTTCGATATCGAATAGAGCCCAATAACCTTCTCTCCAAATAATCACAATTGCCCCGCTTTGAGGGTCTGAGTCAACGGCGCAGACCTTCGTTGTGCTTATTTTAGTTTCTTTGTATTCCGTAACTTTGCCTTTTACGTAGTCGAATAGCGAAACATTTCCTAAATCATTTCCTCCAACGAAATATGGCCCATTTTTGTCTGTTGATGCTATTGTTCTGATATTTGGAAATCTTCCTGTTATCTTTCTGAGTGTTGCTCCTTCATCAAAATTCATTGTGTATAAATAATCGAATGTTTTTGAAAATCCAACTAAAATATTATTGTATGGAGCCCAGCATAAGCCAACCAAGTGCTCTGCTGTTGTATATGCGCCGAGTAATGTATTATTGACGACATCAATGATTTGAAGTGTGCAATCTTGATAAGATATAGCTAAAATATCTGGTTTTTTGTTGCATAAAGCAAGTGTTGAGACTGTTGTTGAATTCGGAATGATCATATTTACGATTTTTAGAGTTTTTTGTTCGATGATATAAACGGAGAGAAAAGCTGAATAAGCAAAATATTTAGAGTTTTGGCATGTGACTGAGCAGTAGGAAGGTTGGACACCGGCATTGACAACGTGCGTTAGCAAAATGCCGTTTGTTTCCCACATTCCTTAAAAAAAAATAGATTTTGAGAATATTCGCGAAAACGAACTTTTTACAAGGTTTTGCTGCAACATTTCAACTAAAAAAGATATTTTTGTTTTACAATTTCATTTTGTCATGTAAATAATGGAAAATGTCATGTAAAATTTATTTTCTGTCTTGTAAAGTTGATTTTTTAATCATTACAAAATATTTTTTTCATCAATAAAATGACTAAATCTTCCTCTTATAATTAAATACAACATGAGATGACACCTCCAAAGCTGGTTGGCTCTCTGGGAAAACTATTTGAAAGCTCTCATTCATGTATGCATATATCTAAGTAAATAATTACAATAACATTTTGTCGTTTTGCATCATAAACACTTATTTTGTCAAAAATATTTTTTGGATATCTTCGCAGCTATTATATAAATATAAGAAAGAAAAAATAAATTAACCCGCATGTATTTATTAGATTTTGATATGAATAAACAAATTGATCAATATTTGTTGTTCCAGAGAGGATTGCTACAACTTAACTTTTTCTTATCTGTAATAATATCAATTTGTTTTCCACTTACTGTAGTCTGTGTAGATGCATCTGCATATAATTTGGTAGAAACAACATTTGATTCTGGTTTTTGACTATTTTCCGCTTTGCTATTTTGTGACTGAATATCATTGAAGAGATTTTCTTCTTTTGAAAGTTTTGTTTTTCGTTCATCTATGTCTCTGGCCATTAATCCAGCAGCTACTTCTGCACGATCATAACTGCAATAGCTGCCCCTAAGATATTTGCAAAACATATCGTATGCAAAATTTGAATCAATTCCAAATGCTTTCGTCATCTTGGAAGCTGCTCCAGAGGCAGTAGCGTATGAAACATAACTTCCACGTACAGTATGGCATAAAAAACAATATATCTCACTGCAAGACATAAAATGAAGTGATGATATTGATTACATTTTTGAATCAACATCGAAGTCAAAAATTGAAAATTGACAAACATTTGGAAATCTAGCATGAATATAGAATAGTAAAATGTGATTTAATCAATTTATGTTCATAATCTTAGAAGTGTTTGTCAAAGAAATATATATTATTCCGTTTTAAAAGTGATTCCATGCATTACACTCCGGTTTTAGAAGTTTAGTGCAAGCAGAATTTTCCGATTAATGATTTACCCGTTTTGGAAGCAGATTTCCTATTGTTATTATATAATATGACGAGATATTTAATGTCCAATATATCAATAACAATAATTTAAATTTCAGATAATATAAACAAATATTTTAATATAAAACAAGTATATATATATATATGTATATAAACATTATATTGCGTAACCACTCTTCTTCTTCGTTGAGAATCTGAGCTGGTGCTTCACTGATGCGAGTTCTTTCTTCAATGCATTATTTTCAGCTCTGGCCCTCTCAAGCTGGGCCTCCCTGTCTGCAAGGATGCTCTGCATGTCATTCCTCTTTGACGACATCTGCTCAAGCCTTGTTCGTTCCATTTCGAGATTCTGAATATCAGTTGAAGGTCGGACTAAGTTCATCGAGTCTATCTCTCTCATTGTTTCGTGTAGCTGGTGCTCGTTGCTCTGTTCGAGCTTGTGGGCTGCCCTCCTGAGAATCTGCGCGCGCTTTACTGCTTCAGAAAGGTGGCCGTTCAACATCAACAGTTTGTGCTGATGCTGTTGATCGAGTTTTATCATCTCTTTATTGTAAACTTTGTCCATGTGTTCCAAAGCCTTCCTTCTGTCTGTTACTGCTCTCGCGTGCTCTTTCTCCATATCTTCGAGCTGAGAAACGATCTCCATAAGTTTTTCTTTCGATGATCTTAGATTTTCTGCTCTTTCTTCGTTTTTGCGTTGTACAGCACTGCGTAATTCTATAATTAGATTGTTATTCAAGCATAAAGCATGGTCTTCTGCTTCACGATCGACAGGATTATATCTTTTATTCTTTCTAGAAAGAGTTGTAGCATTGATACTTATTTGAGTGCGAAGATTTTCTATTTGCTTGTCGATTTCTTCCAAATTCTTTTGCATCTGGAAGCTTGATTGATTATTAAATTGCTGTAGTTTTGTATTGAACACTTCTTGAAGTTGATCTATTTCATCTGCCTGTTTCTGACGAAGGCTCTGTAAGAAATTGTGATGATTATAGTTCATTTCAGATATTTGAATTCCATGATTTGCTCTTTTCCTTTTAACTTCGCCGCTTTTGATTTCATTGATTTCATCGATTGATCTTTCGATCTTACTTAGCTCTTTTTCCCTTCTAACGATTTCAGCTTTGTATTCGTTTAACTGTTCAGAAAGTCTTTGAATATCATCATCCGCAAGACTTATTTGCTGTTGGATCCTGAATTGGATCTTCTTCACGTGTCTATCGAGCGTAAATAGTCGTTTTGTATCACCGCTCATTTCAGTTTTAAAATTAAAAAGTGACTTCAAATATTTGACAATTAATTTTTATTTTGACAAGTAAAATAAATTTAAACATTCAAAACCGTCAAAAATCAATCATTTTTGACATATAAATTATTGTCAATAAATTTTATTTTGTCATGTAAATATATTTTAAACATTCGAATATGTCAGAAATTAGTCATTTTTGACAAATAAAATTTAATCGTTTTTGACAAATAAAGTTTATTTTCAAAACGTAATATATAATTTTGACGCATAAAATGTGAAATTTGACATGTAAGTACGATTTTTTGCCAATTTTTATTTTAAAAATGAAAGATACTAAAAAAACAGTTATTGACAATGAGCTCCATAAGCTTATTACATCTCTCGAGTCATGCATACCGAGGATGAACAAATATTCAACAACTTTCGATAATTTCCAGACCGCAATGCAAAATCTTGTTTTTTCTGATATGCCAGAATACAGAAGCTGTTTTGTGAGGATTTGTGAAATCTATGGTTACATATCCGAAGTTTACAACTCTTTCGCAAACAAGTTCAATCGAGCGCTCGAAGATTTGCGCGATATAAATTGTCGATTTGCAGTATTAGTGCGCGTTAGGGCTGAAAGAAACGAAGCATACACACAATTCCTCAAAGATTTCAAAAACGCGCATTTTGCCAAACTTCACTACAAGCCAACTGACTCTTTCTACATCGAAATGATTAAGAACGAAAAGGACTCGGCTCAGCAATTATACAACCTCGACAAATTACTCTACGAAACGCAAAGAAAATTTAGAAAATTCCAAAGACGTCGAATTCAATCCGCATTATTACGGTTCAGTCGTGCTCTTATGGAACTAGGTACATATGAAGCATCTGTTTATAGCAACCTTGCAGATATGTATAAAACATTATCTGAACATCCTGCGAATGGAGAACTATGTTTACAGAGCTGTGATACTGAATTTATTTATCAGGAGACACTTATAATTCTAAAACAATCAATGGATTTATATAATTTCAATCAAACAAAGAAATCAGAGCAAACAGCAATCCAACCAGTTTTACCTGTCTCAAAGTCACAAACAAACTTAATTTTGGAAGAAACACCTAAAAATGAGAATGAACCAATTAATTTATTGGCCGATCCAAATGCTGATATTGAAGAGTTTGTTGCTGTCAAAAAGACAAATCGTAGAACAGTTAAACTTGTTCAAAGAGCTCAATCACAACAAATCATCAACACAATCGACAGTCCAATGGAATCCAATTAATATTTGTTTAAATTAATTTTTCTTTATAGTTTCAATGATTTGCTATGTTTGTATGGAATAAATTGTAAAAATTGTAAATAAAAACATATATTTTACAAGTATAAACAAATATAATTGCAAAAAAGCTTAGATTGATAATCTATAAAGCTCAATATCAAGGATTGGTTCTCCATTAGAATTATCAACCAAAGGAGGGCTCTGGAATGTTTCGCATCTTTCGCTCATTAGGACATGGAAGCCATCCTCAATGTGTATTGCCGGTCTTGGACCTCCAATTGAAAATGCAGTTTTCGAAGCAGACTGATACAATGAGTTTGGAGGCGGTTCTTGCTTGTAGACGACCAAAGGATCGAGAGAAAATACAAAAGTATTTGGCTTGCCGTAAAATCTTCCGTAAGCTGTGATTTCAGGATTTAGAGGGTCTCCTATGTATGCTCCAACGATCTTTTGTTTAGTTGTCTTGATGAGAAGCAGATATGGTGACTTTCTTGAGCATTTTTCGTAGAGAGAAATCATTGATGTTCCATCAACACTCATAGAAAAGACTCTATGTGCATTGTATCTTGATATGTGGGAAGGAAGCTGCTCTCTTAATAAGTAAAATGAGTCATTCGTCAATAATCTGCCGTTATGAACAGTTGGAACAGCGGATTCAGCGAGTTCTTTCTGGAGGCGGCGCTGATTCTCTTCAATTCCCTCTGCAGTGAATTTCATCATTGTATCTAATGCCAAAGTGCCGCGCATCGTGTCGCCAATATTAATTACGTCGACATTCTCGCAATCATCGCTCGACATTCTGCGCCTTGGCTCTATGAAGATGCTCGACACTATTGGTGACATCATTCCGAGTACATTCGCTGAAGTATAAAGAAGTGAATTTGTATCATTGCTTTCGTTGAGAGCTTTGAGTTCGAACTTGTCAATGTGACGAGGCCTGGATAAGAAGATCTTGAATGAGTGCTCAAGGAACCTTTGCGTTGATGCTGGCGAAGATAACATATTCATGCCTCTTACAAGCGTATTTAGGAACTCTTCTGACGTCTCACATTGCAAAAGTGATGTTTTTTCAATGTCAAATAAAGAAATTGCGAATCTGACAAGGATTTTCCTTCCTTCAGATACAAAACTGTCGAAAAGCGTTAAGGCGACATGAATTGGTGTGAAAGGAAGGAAGAAAACTGGAAACAATGCCAATCCGATCTGGGCAATGTCCAATCCAAGACTCGTCGCCTTTTTATAAATTGCCGGGATTTTGCTACCGATAAGACCACGAAATCCTGACACTGATGCAATAAATGTCTCGCGTGTAAGCGTAAAATACCAAGAATTCTTTGTTGATTTGTTAATCATCTGCTGAATCGTTAAATAAGCAAGTGAAGGTTCTAAATAGAGTAAAAGGAGGACAGCAACGGTTGGTATGAGTGGTGAAAACGTGATATGTTTGTTCCGAACCCAGACAACATGCAGAAATTGCCGAACTTTTTCTGCCAACTCAGGATGAAGAAATGGAAGCAAGTCTATAGCACCGCCAAATGATGATGTGGTGCTCATTGGTACTTTCATTGCACTTCTCAAAGCTGAAGGCCAAACATCTCCGGCTTGAGAGAGCAATTTAAGTCCTTTGCTTGCAACAAACCACCACTTCCTTCTCATTGTATGTGGAATGCCAAATCTAAAGATTTGCTTCAAGTTCTCCGTTATTTTGGGCTCAAAATCAGGAATTGCTTTGAAAATTGTCAATCTTCGCTTTTCTTCGCTCTCCCACTCAGCGGGTTGCGTCACCTGTATCTCATTGTAGAATCCGAACATGTCCTCGGATGATAGTTTCCACTCTCGCATAAGATGTTCATAAAACATTAAAAAGTGTCAAAAATATCGAATTTTGATTTTAGTCGTAAAAATATAGCTTATGATATAGTGAATACGATTTTGGTTTCCAAATTATTTGAAAACGCAGCGGTTTCGAGATAACACAATTTAATAGGCGATTTTATGACTATTAACTTGCAAATTATGCATATATCAGGAATTTTGCTTAATGGTTGATTTGTCTGAAAATTTTCGAAACATTTTACGGGCGTAAAAGTTTTACAAAAAATATCCCAAATCTATCATTATCATTTTATCATTATTTTCAATTTAAATTAGAATTCAAAATTATCGTTGAAGTTTGAATAAAAAATAATCGTTGTATTTTTGCGACATCATAATAATTTTGTTAAATTTTTGATTAGCTAGAAAATTATCATCATTACAAGAGTTTACGGGCGCAGAAGAATTTTTAAGATTGATCTAAAACCCTATATATATATTATTTGATTATTTTTGATTTAAATTACTGCTCAAAAATTTAGTTGAAGTTTGAATGGAAAATAATCGTATGATAAAGATTTTGATTTTTGCGAAATCATTTGAATAATACAACAAATTCAATGCTATTTATAAATTTTCTATTTCTGCTATTTGATTGTAAACAATTTTTTGCAACAATTACCAACAGTCGACATATGGTACTTTTCATTTCATATTTACAACATATCAATCATTTATAATCTATATACAAAACGAACATCTCATAATCTTGTTTTTTCGCTCTTAAAATTTAATAAACAACAGTACTACTAACGGATTTATGATATTTTATTGCAATTACATTTTAGATTAGCTTATATAGATATTATTTAAATGATTTAGAACTTTCTAATGTTTATTTTGATTTTGATTTCAATTCGAAACGGTGTAAAAATAATCGTTTGAATGATTCTATATCACAAAATAGTTTATATTGATTATATCTAGCATGATTAAGAAGTGAAATTTGGCGTTTGCCATTGATTGAATGAAAATTTCTAACTTTTCAAAACAAAATCTTATAAATTTTGCTAATTTGTTTTCATTATTGTCATCCTAACATTCAAAGCAGACAAGAGTAAAAATCACTTTTTTATTTCAATAAACAAAAAGTTGTTATTGTTGCATTTATTCAAGAAACTGGTAATCTATATAATGATTACTAAAATCAAAAAAACAAAAATTGAAAGAGTGTGTTTGATTCTGATAATAAGGAGGATGTTAGAGTCTGGTGCAGATCAGACAGTTGAAGAGTTCTGCAATTGTGGTTCTATCATCATCAGTGGTCGGTTCATCGAAGAGGATGAAATATTTGAAGGAAATCCTCGTGTCGCGGAAAGAATCAAATCGAATTTTCAGACCATCATGGTCTCTGAGCCAAATGGAATCGTAGTTAAGAGACTATCCGATGTAAGCATCGTACAACCGCATTCGAACATGTTCGATATCGTTTGCCAAAAATGCAAAATCGGATACAGATTGATATTAGGAAGGGATTTATGTTACTCATGCAGGCTTGATGATTGCTTGATTCAGGCCGTCCCGAGTAAATCCTCGGTACTCAAGAGGCCAATGTCTTCATACTTCCCAATCAACCTAAGAAGGTTTGTTATGGAACAAATACCAGACCCCACTGCTGCATTCATTGCGCAGGCAAAGTCTGTTTACTCGTCAACGTTCCCAATGAACCAATGTCTGCCCGAAATGGATGATGATGCGGATTTTGACATGATGTTTTCTTCCAAGCAACAGTGCATCGTCGGGTCATTCACTGACCAGTGGATTTTGAGTCCCGAATTCTCTTTGGACCAGCAATAATTAGATTTTTTTATATTAATAGAAATAAATGTATGTCTCGTGAAATAAGTGGATTTAATCTACCAACATCCACAGGATTGTACTAAGGTAATATATGGCGATCAATGATTAATGGCCATGCATTGCTGGTGATATACATGTCTACAGTAGTAAATAAAGAGATAGAGTTTTACCAATTGATCCTTTTTCTGAATCCGATTCTTTCTTTACTCTATTTTTCGAATCTCGATACATTTCAAATTCAGGACAGTATATAAAAATTACAATAAGACTAAGATTTGCATGTGTTATATAGTGCAGATTTAGTAATAAAAATCGTTAAAAGCAAATTTAATTATGGAAAATAAATTTCAAATCTAAGTTGAGCGTTATAAGCTAAATGATTGGTCTTAAAAGAAGCAGTGGATATAAAAACTACAATACATTTTATTAATAAAAAAATACATGATTAATTTGTTGCATACATGATGAAATTCTCAGGGGCATCTGGTAAACCTTTAGCTGTCTGAGAGTTGCATGATCTTATTAGTGGTCTATGAGAATTATGTTGCTTGAGGATGTTTCCAAGCTTACTCCTTGTTGACAATGAAGCTAATATAGGTTTCTTAGGATTTACAATGGAAACTGTCTGTGTTTTTCCATGCTTATAGTACATATCTAGGAAATCTTCTGATGGAAGGAAAATTGTTTGGTCACGCTTTATATAGCCAAGCGGGTCAAGAGCAATTGGTTTCATATCTGTTTTATCTACGAAAAGGACAGCAGCTTTATTTCCAGTCGTTCCGCAGTAATTTGATGATGAAAAGACTGTAATTAACTTACCACCGAACATCAGCTGGTATCCATCCATCACGCATTCATGTCCTCTAAGTACATACGAGATATTATTGTTAGCGCAGAAATTTTGAAATGCTGTAACACCGAATAAGAAGCCTGTTTTCCTTCTGCTTGGAGCAAAGTGATCATCATTTCTGTTGGGATCAGACCAAAGCAAGCCGGTTAAGATAGGATCGTTATTATAATCTGAAATTGGACGCTGAAATTGCTTGAGTTGTTCCAATGAAACAAAATCTGGCGATATTCCTCCGTGAATGCACAACACTTTATTGAACAATTTCGCTGCTAACGGCATCGACGCAAATGAATTTATGATCGTCTCGTACAACTTTGTTCTAGGGTAGTGTGTTTCGCATTCGGTTGAGAATATTTGCGATGAATTGAAATTTGAGAAGAATTCATGATTTCCGCGAATCATGTAAACATTCTTAGGGTACAAAACCTTGAATGCGTATATAAATATGACTGTCTCTAGTGAGTATTCGCCTCTGTCGATATAATCTCCAAGGAAAATGTAGCTCTGTCTTGGTGGGAATCCATAATTTCTAAAAATTCTCAGCAAATCGAGAAGATGCCCGTGTAAATCGCCAACTACTAGTATAGGTTGATTTATTTCAAGTAATATCGGTTCGGTTTGAAAGATTTTGTCAACTTCTTGGCAAATTTTTTGTAATTGTAAAACTGGAAAGTGTGGTAGTACTAATTTCTCCTTCCCCTCTATAACGTCGTCTATGTTCTCTGTTAGAATACCTTCAATGCTCCTAACAACACCAACACAGTTGTAATAAGTTTCATTCATTTTTTTGAAGATTCAAATTTTTAAAAATTTTTGATTGGTCAGGTTATAATTAAAGATATAAACGTCTTATATAGCTTTCTCTCAAAACAATTTTTGAGAGCATTACAAAAAATTATAAACAAATAAATCTTAATCTCTTATATATAACTAACAATATTCTCCGATCAAAAATTTGTATAAAAATTCAAGAAATAAAAACAATTTTTAAAAAAAATAATGTTTTTAGAACATTTTGATAACTTTTTTAAAGAAATTTTTAATAAAAATCATACCATTTTAACTATTGATTGATTTACAGCTTAAAAAAAAATCAATAAATAAAATTTACAGTTCTCAAATTTTTTTTTCTGGCGGTTTTTCATTTTATTCTTCAGTAATTATCGGGGTCTTGACTGAAAATATATCATTTCATTTGCAGAAATGCTATTAGACCACAAAAGGCAAGTGTTTTGATTATATTTATCAAAGCATTATTTATATTATTCGACATTTCAAATTAATATTCCGATAAAATCGTTTCTTATCATACTAAATAATCAATATTTACAAAATATACATTCAAATTTTCTTTCATGATTGATCAAAAAGTCATTTTTTGTACAAATTATTAATATCATTTTTAAAAACCCGACAACTAACTTGTTTTATGAGCAAAAACACGTCATTACATACAAGATTTACCATTCAATTTCTGTTATGCAAACAGTTTCTTTATTAAAAATATTATTGATGAAATATAATCGCATTCTGTATCGGATAATGATATATATGCATACATGTTCATGATAAATTTACAATACACATTATCTATTACGGCTTTTGTTTTTTAATTTCTAAAACAAAAAATATCAATTTTATAAAATGTTTACTCTTGAATATTAACCTAGCATTATTTTATCGATCTTGACAACTCTTAATGATTTTAAGATATTAATTTTTTATAAAATATTTATTTTTGTTTTCAATTCTGTCATACATATGTATTCATATACATTCATCTGTTGTCTATATACAATATAGAGAAACAACATTTTCTTAAGATTATTAAAAATTTTTGAATTAGACTCAAAAATTTTCGCGCGAACATAAAAATCCAATTGCTTCTAAGGAACATCATACAATGCTATGTACCCACATCAATTTAAAATTCCACCAACAGATTATTTTTTCAACATCGGAGAAAAAAATCATGTGAAGTCGGTATAAGACATTAAATTATGCATGAACATCTTGAATATAAAACGCTCCTCATTGTTTTGAATTGAAAGCGAATGAAATTTGTGAAGAAGCGTACTTAACATTTTTTATAGACTTATTTGAAGTCGAGAACAAAATTATGGATACAATAAGCCTATGGATAATATGGATACATCAAAATCACTCAAAAGCGCCGATCAAAACACAATTGACTTCAACCTGAGTAATTCTCAACTTTTCACTGATAATCTTCATTGAAAGAGCAGCTTGAATATGCACGATAAATGTAGGATATGACCCTAGACCAAATTATGCAAACTGGTGTAATTTTGCCAGTTTTCAAAATTTATTTTTTTTTGCGTCATCGATCGTTTTTATATATGTCATTAAAGCTATTTTTACAATGAACGATTATTAATTCAAAAAATTGATTTTTGTAAACAATCAATTTATTTTTATTATAAATCTACACATATAAATTTATATATTAATTTGAATTTTTTTTGTCAGAATTAAGGCAATTTTTCAAAAACAATTAAAAAGATGATATATAGAATATACATATTATAATGATATTATTTTTATGGTTTTTAAAAATTATCAATAATGATTATATTGGTAGATAAGAGAGATAGTCTATTATGAATAAAAATGTTTTGGTCAGTGAATATTTAAATATTTAAATTATTGCGAATTGTATCAAATTTTCAAAACTCACACAAATAATTGTGAGCATATTTTTAACAACAGGAAATATTGCTTGTCTATATATCAGAAATGTTTTTATCAAGTTATTGACAAAATCAAGAATTACGCGAAATGAAATCATAATGGAAATTATTTTTATTCTTGATTCCCGATGTCATTGATCAATACCACGATAACAGCTCTCTCATTATCACATTCTTATGCTCCCACAGCATATATTACTGCTGCAAAGAACTCTTTTATCACAAATTTGGATATTTCAAGGAGTCAATTCAAATATTTCAGCTCCAACTTCTTAGCATCATACAAGACAGCTATTAACCTCAATGTATCATACTCCAAGTTTAAATGTTTTGCTGACACTGCTGTTACATTATCTAATGAGTATCCAGATCAGCCTACTGACTATGATCAGTCATTCAGAACAGCAACAACAACTAATTTCTATTACAGTGCATTCGTTAAATGCACAAGTCAGAAAGCGGAACAAACATGGGATACAAAATCCGGTGGTGCCATTTACTTCCAGCTTGAAACATCAGATATTACTTTCAACCATTGCAGTTTTGCTTCTTGCTACTCAGCCATGTACTGCGGATCTTTGTATGTAAAGGCTAAAAACACAACTTTCATCAATACATGTGTTAACGACTCACAGGCTGCAAAGGGTGGATCTGTTTCATTATTTAGACCATATGACACCATAACAATGACAGGAAACAGTATTCTCGGATGCCATTGCCCATTAGCAATAACACAAATGGTCCAGTTCTATGTTTCCAAGATATTCAATTACAAAACATGCAACACATCCCACTGCTCCTCCAATGGTCAATCTACAGGAATGGAGATTTTTAATTGTGATGGAACTCATTTGAAAGCACAGTATAATACATACTATAGCAACCAAGGAAGATCAATCTTACACATTCTCCAGTCAACTGGAGTCTATATCAGTAACAGCAACTTCATTGATAATACTAAAACAATCAATGGCGCAGTCTTCTTCATGCCAGGTGATCCAAACAGTGGATTAAATATTGACAGTTGCTACTTCAGCGGCAATACAGTAAACTACAGCAACTTTGGCGGCTCAATTAAAGTTATTGGATCAAATGTCTACGTTGATCAAAGTGTTTCATCTTTCTGCCACCTCGGATTCACTTTCACACCACCACAAACACCATCTTCCACTCCATCATCAACACCTTCCAGCACTCCATCTTCCACTCCATCAAGCACTCCATTCTCAACACCGTCTTCTACACCATCAAGCACTCCATCAAGCACTCCATTCTCAACACCGTCTTCTACACCATCAAGCACTCCTTCATTCACACCTTCAAGTACCGCATCATCCACTCCATCGTCTACACCATCATCAACACCACCAAGTACTCCATCTTCAACACCATCATCCACACCATCAAGCACTCCTTCAAGTACTCCAGATCACACTGTCACACCTATTGAAACATCTACCGAGACACCAACAGAAATATTTGATGAAACAACAACCACAACATCTGATGCATCTGATGAACCAACTACGACTACAACCACAGAAGGATCTGATGAACCAGAAACACCAACAAATGATAACTCAGGGACATCTACAAAGACCGAAGAAGAAGTAATTGTTGTTGATCCAACAGCGACACTGGCTCCAGCATCATCAGCCAACTCTAATAATGCAGCAGGCAGCAGTAATTCTGTAGAAACCTCAAAGTCAGAAGGCCAAAAGAGAGGCAGTACGAAGAAGAAAGGCCTCAACATCTGGATCATCGTTGGTGTAATTGTTGGCGCTCTTCTTGTCATTGGCGCAATCATTGCTATCGTTATCCTCATGAAGAGGAATGGCGAAGATTCATCTTCTATCACGTATTCCGCTGAAATGGAGGAGACAGTTATCCACCCAACAATAACAACGACAACATCAATGGACACAGCACCATTCGTTACATATGTCGTTGAAGGACTTTCAGATGAAGACCAGGAGATTGATCCATTTGCAACAGACTTCAACACACAAGATGAAGACAACCCATTCAATCTCAACAATGATGAGTAATTCCATTATTGATTGTTTGATTTATAAACATGAATGTATGTTATTTATATAGAGTAAATATATGTCTATTCTTTCATATTCTTTATATATTTAAAGAAATCAAATCTAAATCTAGACAAAATCATATGCTAATAGATATGTTTCTTCGTTTTAAACCATTACAAATTTCATATATTTATTATTGCTACATGTATTCAGCCTTAAAAGCAATCATAAACAATGAAACAATTGATCTTTTAATATTGAATCGTAGCCAGATACATTAAATCTTTATATGATAAATGTTTTAATTAAACCGTGCAACTAGTCAATAATCTTAGTTTAATATTCTGAGAATTTTACAAAGATGAGATTTCGGACTATCTCTCATGGAATTAAACTTATCTCATGTAGGCTAATAAATATACCGATTACCAGTCTATAACGTTATTGATAAATTAGATCATATAAAAAAGAAACTTGAATCTCGTTCAATGAATTACAAAGTTAAAGATATCAAAGAAATTATAGTTCACAATTTCATTAAGAGCATCAAAACCATTGGTTTTTGATTCTCGGAATCATTTGTCAATTTGAATGACTCTGATTACTTCTAATGTATACAGAATAGAATACATTATTGGATTTTAATTAGAAACATATATACTATCGCTTTATAATCAAATTTAATAATGTTCATATAAAACGATTGAAATGCACTGTATATATGAGGTACAAGAAAATCTGTTATGTCAGTTTTCATAAATCGGGAAGGAATCACACTTGAATCAGGTCTCTATTGAATCTTGATTCAAGTCTCTATTGAAAACAAAATGCTTGGATTTGTTAAATCCACATTTTCTGCTGATAGAATGTATGTTGAATTGTTATATTCATACAATAACAATAAATGTACAAATTATAATATTTCATTAGATCCAGGGCTATATAGGTTTGAATTATGGGGTGTTTCAGGAGGGTATAACAATGATGAACCAGAAAAAGGCGGCCATAGAGCATATACGTCAGGAAATTTAATTCTTTACAAGTGACAGTCTTTTTACATATATCTCGGCAGCCAAGGATGCTATCTCTGCCAAAATGGATATAATGGTGGAGAAAATGCTCTGGCATCAAAATTAGATGGCCACAGTGCCTCAGAAGGAGGTGCATCAGATATTAGATTGATAAATGGTAACTGGGATAATTTCGATTCACTGAAGTCAAGAATCATGATTGTTTCCTCGAATGGTGCTGGATCAGTATACTACCACAGATTAGTACAAGGAGGCCATGGAGGTGCTTTAGTTGGTCTTCCAGACACTTCCTATCAATGGTGTGAAACTCCATACTGGCTGACAAATTCATCTGGTGGAACTCAAAATTCTCCATGAATATCAAGCATAATGACCCTAATCAAGGGGGTCATACACTAGATGCAAATTATGGCTCTGGATGAAGTAGTGGCTATTTTGGAGATGGATCTAGATCAGTAGTTGCTTGCCACGTTTCATATGGATCATGTGTATCTTCATTCATTTCAGGGATGAATGAGTGCAATTTGTTTTCATCTTATTCACTCTCCACATTCAAAATGAATAGAGCTCCCTATACAATTGTTCCAGACTACAAGTTCTCATCACCAATGATGATTTCTGGTGATAAGATCTCTTATTTTGGGATTGGAAAAGCTCGCATTACTATATTTGACGGAATTTATTGCTTCAAAAACATGGTAATCTGCTACATGCCTCACATAGTATATCCAAGCATTCCACTTCATGTTTTCGTGCTTTTGTTTGATAAATAACATATTTCATTATATAATTATTTTAAGACAAAAATGAGAATGATGTGTGAGTATTAACTCGAAAAGTTTAAAGTTTAGATAATGTATAGACAGTACATAATCGAGGAAATATTTCCTGCATAATTTTTATTATTTCCTGCAACCATAACATACACATGCGATTTTTTTAAGACTTGACTTTTGAATTATGGTTTATAAAACTTTTTTTTTTATATTAACATACAGAAATAAACAATATATTTACAAAACAGGATAGTAATTAAACTGGTGGGGGAGGAGGTGGTATTAAAAGAGATAAAGGAAGAGTTGGGCGTGTTGTCCTTGTCTTCCATTCATCCAAGTTGTGCCTAAGGTTGTCGAGAGGCAATAAAAAGTCAGGAATTATCTTCGATGAAATTTCGAAGAATGGAAGACAAACGTTTCTATAGAATCCAATCTGTGAGTTTGCTCTGTCTAAGTGGTCTCTATCATTCATAGGTGATGTGTATTTCATTCCTGCAGCTTTCTCCAAGTCACCTTGTCTGAAGAATTCTTCGCAAAGAACACCACACCATCTGTCAGCTAATTCGAATGAACGCGCAACGCTAGAAATGTCAGACAGTTTGATGATCATCTGCAAAACTGTTAAACGTAGGTTTCCTTCATTTCTCCAATTTTTGTTGTTGTCAACGATATCCTTCAAAATAGACATGATATCAAAGTGTCTCGCCATGTCTGTTGACAAGATTAAGTCGATGACAAGCTGCCACATTTTTGACAATTCATCGACATTCTTGAAAACATTCGAGTCTCTGCGCGATATAACATCAATGCAAACAGTGCAATGATGTGTTTCCATGACTGATTGGTTCTTGAATAGAATGCCAAGAGGAGTCTGTGCTTCAACATTGTAGGCGTTAGTGAATCCATCATGATTAGCATCATGGAAAAGACAAGAAACGATCATTGCCAAAATTTCAAATTTTGTCAAATTATTTTTCATTTTCCTCATGATGAATGACGCGAATTGAAGAACATCAACTGCATGAATGAAGTTGTGATAAGGAACATTGTTATATGATTCTCTGCAAGAATGTAACATCCTGAAAAGTGTCTCAGAACTGATCTTGAATTCTTTGAAAATTTCGAAATCGTTGCATATATCGAAAACGACTCTGAATAAACCAAATCCTTCAAACAAATTCGCATCGAAATTAATTGATTGTATAATCTCACGCTCTGTGTTATCCACAGAAAGCTTTGGAGGAACACCAAGCATTTCTCTTTCCGTGTTAGGAATGAATGATGTCATTTCAACTTCAGCGCCACCAACCAGAGCCAGTCTCTTAATTGCTGATCGTTCAAGACAAATGGATAAGAACAATGAGTAGCTTTCCAACAACCTCAAATCATCATAATTAAATGCTGGGGAGTTCTTCTTCCATTGCATTACGACAGCGCCTAAAATCACTTTGTCAGTAGATATGATGGGAACTGCCATTGCAGACTTTTCAGCTTTTTCGTTGTCATTTTGTATTATAGACTGTCTTTGGTTGATTGTTTTATTGACAAGCTCATTCCTCAAAACTTCATCAGCTGATAGATCGCTTTGACCTGGTTGCTTTCCTCTTATCAATCTCATGATTATCGCGCGTTTTACAGACACTTGTACTTCATGTTCTGATTCGCTTTTCAATCGCGCGAAATATTCAACTTTGCTCTGATAGTCTTCATCAATGACAGTTGGCTTCTCTGCTACACCATTCTCTTCAACAATATAAATTGCTCCTGTGACAGCACTCAAAACTTGTCTCGTTGATTTCAAGATATCTTCTAAAATCTTTTTCGCTGATGATGTTTGTGTTATTGTCTGCGAAATTTCCATGAATGTTCTCAAGTGGAGGCTGAGATCTAGTGCAGCTCTGTACAACTGAGCGTTATCCAGTGATATTCCTGTGAAAACATTAAATATCTCAATGAGTCTTGAGTCTTCATCAGTGAAGAATCCATCGATTTTGTTTATCATCTCTGTGACTCCTTTTACTTGTCCTTTCTTGTCGAAAATTGGAACACATAATATAGTGACTGTCCTGAAACCTGTCTTAAGATCTTGCGTTCTGTTGAATCTCGGGTCTTCATAAGCATCTTTTACATTCACGACTTCGCCAGTTGTCGCACAAGCACCTACTACACCACTTCTAAATGGAACTTCAATTCCACCTTTAACGCCACCACTAAAGGCTGTGATAAGCTTATCTCTTGCATCATTGGCGATGAATAGTGAACATCTGGACGCTTTGACTAGGTCACAAGCTTTGCTCATGATTTTTGGAATCAAATCTTCGAATTTCAATTCTCCGCTCAATATTTCTGCGACTTCTAACAACATCTTCAAGTCTCCTTGCTTCTTCATGCTGTCCTCCAGCTGTTGGTGGCTCCTCTCAGCACTCATCGCACTGTTGAGGGATGTGATGACATAAGGAACAATTCTCGACAAAATTTTTTCATCGTGTTCTGTGAAAAATCTTGGCAACCTTTTTCCTCTCAAAACAACCGAATATATCATCGGAGAGTCCTGGTCACGGATAGGAATGGATAATACAGAATAATCACCGTTGATGTCTGACTTCTCGAAAAAAGCTGAATGAACTCTTGCTGATGTTACTGAAACCGGAACTTGCTTTCTCAAACTGAAGCCTGCAATTCCAGCTTCACTTGCTGGAACATCTGTTGGGACATCAGCTGTTGTTGTGAACTTGGAGATGATGTTTGATTGTGTGTTATATGCCCATAACTCAGCATCATGGCAGTTAAATATTTTAGTTAATTTTTCGGAAACTTTTTCGATAAATTGTCTGAGTCTTGTTGTTTGTATCAGCTCAGAGATCATCATGTCATCGACAATTGGCTGGAACATCCATGGCGAATATTTCTTGCACTTATCTTGGAAATATTTAACGAATTCTTCGTCAACATGGTTAAAAATCTGCGAATTTTTCGATCGAACGACTTGTACAACAGCTTTGACGTTGTTGCTGACGTCAAACAATGGAAAAGATAATAGATGAGAGTCGGGTGGTATCATATTTCCTTCATATTGTGGAGAATAGCTTTCATGCAATGATATTGATGCAACATTTAAAATTTCTCGAGAAAATTGAGTGAAACCAACAGTACCAGCACCATGAGGTACTGTATTAGTCTTCGATGGACAATATAACGTTTTCACTGAGGCAATATCATGATAAAAATAAACAGCATCAGCAAGATAATAGTATTGTAGTGTTACTTCGACTAATTTGTGCAAAGCATCTGTAGATGAGTTAGAAACTATCTTATCAAACGTCTCTTCCATTTTTAAGTGATGAAGATATTTCTCGTTATTTCTTCCAGTGTCGACTTTCTCGATTTCGAATAAAGAATAAGTATCTTCTTTTGCTACTTTACGCGATCGTGGCGATGTTAGCTGGCTGCTCGTTCGAACTGATTGTAATGCGAATGATGGTTTTTCTTTTATAGGCGTACCCTTGATTTTTTCAATCTTTTCTTGTCGTTTCTTAGTAAGTTTCTGAGAAAGATAAGGTGCGAATTGGTCTATTGGCTTTGGTGGAGGTGTTGCATCAGTATAAAAATTTTGCATGGGGTGAGTTTCAGTTATTACGACAGAAGACACACTTGGAGGTGACTGCAGAACCTTGCTCACTGACCTTCTCGTTGTTGTTGCAGATTCAACACCCATGCGGCGAATTATTTTCGCCGATGACATTGTATGATTTCCGATTTTTTTGAAAGGAAAAGTGTCAGGCAAATTTTCTGAATTCAGAATTTTCAAAGATTTCTGACTGTTTTTCCTACTACAGACAGCATATTTAGACATTTTACACCATATATCTTAGTAATATAATAAGAATTTACTATTTTTATAAATTTCGAACTCATTGATCAATTTTTATTGAATAATTGCATGATGAATATTGCATAATAAATGTGTATATACCATTTATTACTGTGAATAACTCATAATAACAATTGGAAAAAAATTGTCAATGTAAAGTGACAAATTTTCATTTTGTCAAAAATTTATTTTCAAAAGAAATATAAATTTTTAATTATCTATTTGTCAATGAATTCATATTTTTAAAAAATTTGTAGTGAACAGAAAAAAGAGCTCAAAAACCGACATGTTTACATGGCAGATTTTCATAGATTCGACACTTAAATTCATAATAGAATACAAGAGCACAGCAAGATGAAGTTCTACTATTTAAGTTAATATCGCAGAATTAAAGTAAAATATTGATGTTTCTAGACTTTGTGGAAATATCAGGAATTATTAATGCTATATCGACTGTCTTCTGATGAATAGTGGGTGTGGCATCAATAATTCTTGATATTTCCACAAAGTATAGAATCACAAATTATCCGCGCTAATATGTTGCTTTTTCGGTGCTATCACAGCTCTGCTCTATCATGTGGGGATATTCCATGATGTATCGACCCCACATGATGAAGCAGAACTGTGATAGCACCGAAAAACATCTCTTAAAAAAGGCGAATGTGTTGATGCCAAACCAATTTTTATGAAATCAAATGATTTCTGCAGTTAATATGTCTAATTGATATCATTATAATTTTAAAATTCATGAGTTTGAGAAATCAAAAAGTGTCAAAACCGTTAAAATTGAGAACTGCGGGTAATTGAGAGACTATTCAAATTTTACTGTGAAACAAATATTAATGAGTTTTCCATCATTAAGACATGCTTTCACATCTGATAACCTTTTGAATATGGAGAATGATGAAGTCTTAAGTCAACTGGTACCACTGAATGATGTTCCTTCCACTCACGATTATTATGAGAGAGCAAATAATTTTTTGGAGAAGCAAAAGAGTCAGAAATTCTTCATAGAAGCAGAGCCTGAAAGTAACTTAATTCAAGATTACATGAAAAATGAACCTAAAATAAGATCAGTGCCGAATAAGAATTTTCCAAGTCTAATAAATCATCCCGAAACTAAATCGACACCTAAGAGGCCAAGCACAAAGAGAGAAAAACGATATTCGACGCCTATTCCTAAAACAGCATTTGATATTGACTCTTGGAGAAATCAAGAAACATATCTCAAAGCGTTAGATGAGATTAGGAACCTGCCATTTACATTAGAACCATATAGGGATGAATCTATTAAGCAATTCAATGATCAAATGATAAATATTATTATTGAAATGAATTCTGCTAAGCTAATTAACCCATTTTCAAGGTCCCATGTTTATTCTAAATCAGCAATGAACTACTTTAATTCAGCAATAAAGTCTCTAAGAAAGAGATTTATTGGAAATTTGATTTCAAAAAACAGAATTATCACAGATTTCCTGAATTCTACGCTAAGAATGGAGTTTATAATAGAAGAAAATAAACCCATTGAAGAGCCAAAGGCTATTACAGAAGAAAAATTAATGAAGAAACAAATTAATGAAATTACAAGTCAATTCCCTCCTTCATATCAGCCACACATAGATACACTTCCAAAGCCTGAAGATCTTCTAAGAGAAAAGAAGAATTTAGCGAAATCTCAACCGGTAACTCCGGTAAAGGATTCTTCGAAAAAGCTTATAAGAAAAAAGACAACAAGAAGCAGCTGTATTTATAAATCCACTCCAATAATTCCTTTAAGTCATTCATCTCTTCTTCCAAATTTAAATATGTCGAGAAGTGATTTAATTTCGACATATTTTGATCAATGCGATCCTCTGTTAACACGTACGAAAAGCAGAGCAAATCTTGCGACTCAATTATCATCTATTGCTGATTCAGCAAATTTTGAATTTGATTTATCGCATGAAATAGATTTCGAAGTACCACAAGTAGACATTAGTGTCTCACAGCAGCATGATAGAAAGAACATTTTCGAAGATAAACTTCCAGAATATTCACTACAATGTTCGCAAAATGAAGAAGAAGAAAAAGCTGAAGAAATCAATGTAGATTTAATGAACAAACCGAGAAGCACAGCAGAGAGGGATGCCACAATAAAGATGATCATGTCTTCACCATTGATTGCTTCACTTCTTTCGGACGAAAATGTTGATGAAAATTTGCATGAAAGACTCAATTACATTTTCGATGAATTCGGGTTCTCAACTAAGCAGAGGATAGAAATGGCAGTCAAATACTCAGACTATGAATCGAATGGACTATCAATGAATGAAGCAGTCTTGAATTGGGAAGCAATACTCAAAGCAGTCAAGAATTATGATACAGTTTACAAAGGCATCAAAAAAAGCATGAAAACTGTCGCATCCTCAAATCTTTCTGATGAAACATATACTAATCATGTCAGGCTAACATTGAATACAGCAGAGAACAATGTGAAAGCAATTTTGAACAGATATAGAGAAATGATTGGTGGACATTTGGTAATTCGTGGAAATGACATCGAATATATATTCAGTAAAAGGAACAAAAAATTAAATAATTGGCTCAAAAATAGCAACTAAAATTTGTTTTGTATTGTTATATATCATTGTGTAAACAGAGTATTTTGCGTTTATTTTTTAAACAATCAACTTTGAATCAATAGTAACTATTATTATGAATTTTCGTCATTTTTCGATCGTATACATCTATAATATTAATAATAATATAGGTTGCAGCATTTTCAGACTAACATATTTAATAGTCATGATATTCGAAAAATATAATTAAGTTCGATCTTATTTTATTCTTGCAAAAACTTATCAACTATTTCCTGATGATTTTGATTTCGTTCCTCATCTTCATATTCTTTACAGTCTTCAAGTATTAATAAGGTATCACCATCTTCAAACCCATCAATCATTTTATTAATGTTTGAACATATTTCTTCGAAAATGTCTCGCGCATCTTTATCATCCGAGAAATATTCATCAAAACTATCAAGAAAAATATTACTGAGATTTTCATTAAGCTTCATTTCAGCAATAATATTCTTGAAATCTTGTTGAACTTGTGTTTTAGAATCAATGATTTTCCCTGTTTTTGATTGTTTGTTTTTCCCTGTTTTTGATTGTGTACTGTTCTGCATATCAAACAACTTTAGTTCGTATTCTTGGAGAATGTCTTGCAAATTAGACGCTGTTTTCAGATCTAAATTTACCTGATATTGTTTGCTGCAATATCTTTTAATAATATCATTATATTGGCATAACTGATATAAATTGGACCAAGATTTAAGTAGATTTTTTCTGGACTTGCCTTCTAACGATGATTTTTAGATATTTCATTTGAGTAGACAACATCGGAAGGTTAGGATGTTCCGAATATTGCTCCATGAATCCTTTGATTGCTTTCTTAGATATGATTACACATGTTTCAAATGTTTGAGTCCTTCTAAAATATTCGAAAAAGCTCAATGCTGTGCAAAGGATATCGTATGATGCATATAAGAGGATATCCTTATATCCTTGGACAGATTCTTCATGTGTTTTTCATTCGTGCAAATCTTTCTGGAAAGCTAACTTCTTTCTTTTGCTTCACAGAATTCCTTGCTTCTAATGAAAATTCTATGTCTGGCTTAAGTTTCTGTATAACTTTTGCCAAAGATATATGATTTTTTTTGAGTTGTTTATCAAATACATTTTCGACTTTAGAAAGAAATCCATTATTGAGAAGTGATGATAAATCACGATGATGGTCAAACATTACAAGGTAAGATTTCTTCATCGATATCGATTGAAAAGTACGCAACTGCAGAGGGTTCACTATCTAATCTTTTTATTTCTTTTTCGCAATAGCTTATCAAATCTGATCTGTTCTGCTCTTTATAGACAATTTTATGTTCTACACCTGTTATTTGGCACTTAATCACTTTGGGAAACATAATTAAAAATGATCGGTGGTAGTCAAAAAAATTCAAATCAATTTTTGACTTTACAAGATTAAATTCAGGGAAATGAGGTGAATTGACTTTACATGCCAGATTTATTGATTTTTGTCAAGTAATTTGTCAGAAAAATTATTGATATTTGCTTTAAGAAAGCTCAACGTGGAAATCTGGGTGGTGGAGCTATTGCGTTCTCACTGTGGCTCCACCGTCAAGATTTCCTCGTTGAAATTCGCTCAAAGTCCTGGTGAAACTTTCTGTTGTCGGGACTTCTACCATAAATACATTTACCAATTAAAAAAAAAGTAGTCAGGTAAATATTTTTACATGACGGACAGTTATATTTAGGGAATATTTGTATGATTCACATGTAATGATTTGTCACTTTCCTAAAGTGATTATGTCAAAAAAATTTACGAAACTTGATTATTTTAAACAATCGCCTTTATAGACGTAGGGATGCAAAGCATGCTTTGGCGCCAAATGTCAATTTTTCCAATCCTACCCTCATCTAGATTATTTCACGCTACAAAAAATTACGTGTCAGATACGCCCCCTTCTAAAAAAAATTTTATTTCCATCCAGAAACCAAAATATCTTCCAAAGTTGCAACCCTAATAGACGTTTTTACTCCACCATTGTTGGCATAAAGTGAAGTTAATGCAATGTTTATAGTAGTCAGCAAATGTTGAAATAAATATAGATTTTTTTTATAAGTCTATTTAATGCATGTTTTAGTATTTATGTTGTATTGAAAGCATAAATAAGATATATTCTATTTACATTTCTTATATTTTAAGTAGATTTAATATTTTTCCTTGCATCCATGATCATTTCAGAAAGTTTGGTATGTAATTCCGATGGGGCACAAAGTATATCAAGTGCAGGTCTTCTTAATGATTCCTTTGTGAATGGTTTTGAATCATAATGAGAAACAACTGCACCAGCTTCTTCAGCAATGATCCATGATGCTGCTACATCCCATATATGAGGTCCACACTCCCAATATCCATCAAATCTTGATGCTGCAACATAACACATATCTAAACAAGTTCCACCCCATCTTCTGATATCGCGGACTTTAGGAAGGATATAACTTATCTCTGTAATATTGTTATCAGGGTTCCAAAGATGATCAGATGAAAATCCTGTTGCAATTAAACAATCAACTAACTTTTCTCTTCTTCTTACATGAATTTGCTTAACTTCATTGTTGCTCTCAAGATAAGCACCTTTGCCTTTGATGGCCCAAAACATTTCATTCCTGTTAGGATCGAAGATGCAGCCTGCAATTGATCTGTGATTTGCGTCAAGAACTCCAATTGACACTGAAAAGTATGGAACACCACATGAAAAGTTAGTTGTACCATCAAGCGGGTCCGCACAAAACCAGATTTCATCTGGTCCTCTAATTTTTGGAGGAATATCATTACCTTCTTCTGAAATCATACCAGCATCGGGGAAGTGTTTAGAAAGTTCTGTCCTAAGATGCTGATCGCTATCCAAATCAGCTTGAGTAACAATATCTGCAGCAGATGACTTCGTCATCTCTGTGAAATCATGCGTGTTGTAGTGCTTCATGATTATTTCGCCGCATTCTCGCGCAATTCGCTTGATTTCGGGTAATATACCTTCAAGAAATTCACCGATCATTTTTTTAAAAAAAAAAAAGATTTTGAATGAAAAAGGAAAAAAGCTCGGTCACCGGGAATCGAACCCGGATCAAAAGAACGACAATCTTACATGATAACCATTACACTATGACCG